>JXOV01009335.1:3502-21017 GCA_001014945.1 Clogmia albipunctata | reverse complement strand
AGTATCAACCTCAACCAACGGGTTTTAGACTTCCCATGACTATTTATTTTCAGTGTATTAGTAGTTGAAAAATGATCCAATCAATCTTACTCGCAGAGATCAACCCCACGATCTCCGAGGAGGCAGACGAAAGTGTTACCACTTCGGCTATGAGACAGGTATGATTACAGTATTCTTGTAAAATATTGAGAGTGTCGAAAATGACGCGAGAAATAATATAGCACTGAATATCTGTTCAACAAATAAATAGATGTATGATAATTATTGGTGCTAAATATAATTATTATTTGAATTTGTGGTTAGTTTATTATGGTAACATTTAATTTAAAAAAATTTAAAGAAAATATAGGTACATAAGAACTTCCATATCCTAGTTAGTTTTGAGTCTTACAAAAAGGATAAATTCCAAGCGCTAGTATACATGGGGTTATATCGAATCCCTGATTGGAATATTTATTTTGTGGAAATTTTATGGAGTTGAATATTTCCGTATTGAATTCATTGTACAGAAAATTGGTAATAATCATGAATGTTTCATATTTATTGAATGTACTAGAAAATATTCTGAGCTAAAAGAAACCAAAAAATGTAAACATAATTTCAAATTAAGTAATTTATGTTGAACTTTGTTAATTTATGTTTGCATTGAGATAAATTTTGAAAAAAAGTTTCATTTTGAATAATTATTTTATATATCAATAATTTCATAAGTGTATAATTTAATTAGTTAAAAAAAGACTCGTATCTTTTAGAAAACTAATTTAATTCGTTTTCTAGAATACTACTCGTGCTTAATAATGGTCAATATCTATCACGTTGTTTAAATTACAATTGTATGTTGCATTTCTTTAATTTTGATTTTAAATGTATAAATTGAGTGTTTAATTATATATTTTCCAACCAGTTTTTAACAAAAATTTACACAATTCGCTTATTGTTTAGCTTTTTATTCGCGAAATATATAGTAAAAAATAAGAACGCAACCCAGTATAAAATTAAGGATAAAACATATAATTAAGGAAAGATGTTGTCAAGCGAATAGAACTTTCGGTTTGAATTTTTTGATATATCACGGAAATAGTGCACTGTCCCACTGATATAACCGTGATAGCACTCATTTTTTAAACCACATTTAGAAGCCAGATCTAACTAATTGAATTTTAAATCAAAGTCTATTGTAGACGCATGAAATATGTATGTCAAAATATATTATCTTTCTAAGCTACTAAGATAAAAAAAAATAATTAGTAGTTGAATTGTGGTACAAAAGACTGTGTATTTACATGATTTGTGAATGGCTCCTGTTATTTGAATAATATACTTTTATAAACGAGTCTATATAGAAAGCATTGGCTACTAAAATCTAAACAATTTTTAATAGAATTGTAAAAAAAAAACAAAATAAATGAGCAATATGAATATGAACAATATTATTCAATTTTTAGAAGCAAATTAATTCTAAAACAAAAACTTTTCCTAATAAAAATTATCACTAATTACATCCAAATTAAAATTATATTTTAGAAATTAGACAATTAGACCATAAGTCAAACAATTGAAAAATCAAAAAGTAATTTACAAAGTTTTTGCTGTGGCATTTTCCATTCCATTTAATGAAAAATGGACAATACGTTAGTGAAATCGCCAAAAATGGTCGCGAATCTCTAGTTAGCATTTGGGGCACGTATCCATTTTTTCGGGACTGTCATTTTTCGGACACAAGGATGTGAACGAGAGCTACGTGATCCGGTGGCGATTTTTAGCATGTGGACAACATATGCAAAAACCCCAGAACTAACTCAACTCACCCAATTCCGCAATTTTTGCTTTCAATTACAATCGTTTAGGATTTAAAATTTAATGCCGACAATAATCGTATGAAATTTTTAGTAAATTGTAAAAGTAATGATTATGTTTCAATTTCTCTCCGATTATAAAATAAATTTCTATTTTTATTGCACATACTTTTCAATAAAAAGTTTAAGTAATTTATTATTATTTGATAATTAACATTCGCGGCCAAATTAAGTAATTAACCGGAAATATTTTCAATACTCGAACTACAGTTCGGTATTTACATGAAATAAGTATAACCATAAAAAGAGATGCTTTTTAATATAATTTTTTTTTAAAAGAATCAGATTTCATTCAATTTATTTATACAACTATGTCGATGAGACATTATTCAAACCTACCGTTTAAAGAAAATTTAAAGAAAGTTCATATGTTTGTAATGCTTATGGAACGTGTTTTATTCAAAATTGTATGCATTTTTAAACAAATTAACACAAATAAGTCATCGTTTATGAAAATTTAATTTTAAAATTCAGTTTATCCTTGACACATTCCTATTTGTTACATATTTGTGCTAACCCCTCTCGAAAAACATGGTAATATATTGGAATTATGCTGGAAATATTAGGATTTTGGGGAATTCAAATTATATTTGTATACGAAACCAATAAAAGACGGTAAAGATAGTCAGCTTTTGTATGAAATTACCATTTTGTGCTTTTAGGTGGCGCAGGCTTATTATTATTCACCATAGTAAATGAGCCCAAGCATTTGCAAATCTCTTTAACACAAAAGTGTAATCTGGTAATAGATATACTGTTTGTAAATTTAAAGATCCTGCTCCTTGGGTTCCACAGAAGTCAAGGTGCGGCTATAACCTTAATTGAGAATGTATATTGTTTCCCTCTTGCATATCATCCACTAATAGAGTTAAGCCATGCACAAAGATCTGACTTCCATATAAATTTGATTTCGTTCACGGAAGCCACACTTTAATATTTGAAAATAAGCAACAGCACTTTAAAGAATTTTTTTAAATACTTGTGTTAAAAACGACTTTAACAGAACATTTTAGTGCATTAATATCAATTTTATGCATAAAAGTTCATAAAAAGATTTATAAGAAAATCCGTTATTTAATTAAAGACACGGAATCAAATCTTTGGAATACGTTTTTTCAATATATTTAATTTATCTTAAATCAGAAAAAAATTATAATAAATTTATATGCATTGCAATTTTAAATTAAGAAAATTATTAATTTCCAGAAATTTTATTTGCTAAATTTTAAAGATTATATCATAACAGTTACATTAAGTTTTTATTCAACCACTTTATAAAAAACTGCTTTGAGGGTTTTACATTTTAAGATCTATTTTTTTTTGTTTTTTAAATTTTTCTTTAAAATTTTAATAAAAAAAAATTATTATTAGAAAACTATTTTAACAATGATATCATAATACTCGTGTTTTAAAAGAACAAATTGAAATGTTTTTTTCGTCATTGCCCATATATTTAATAAAGTGATATCCTACTGCGTTTGCGTTTAATAACTGTAGCGCAGAAATGTCGAAATTCCCAGCCCAATTTCTGACTTAACTGGTTAGTTTTGATATCTCAATAATTCCGTTGTTGTTGAGAACTATGGCCAATAAATTAAATTTACGACTTTAATCGGGGATTAAAGAAGCGCGCGGAAGTCTGCTTTGAAGTGGAGCTTGGGAATGGGGATAATGGGGAACGGAGTGCGGTAATCACAGCATTCAGGTGTCTCGATAGAATGTTGTATGGTATTGCGTTTGCACCTTATTCGCAGACTGGTCAAAATAATGGACACACGAGTGCCAGAACTGAGGAGAGCTGTAAACAAACAAGATAAGTCAATTCGCTGCTCTCGCTGATGACTGTCCCATAAAAGGAGCCGTTGCAATGCACTGTCCACTGAGCCCAGGCCCGAGCTCGGCTATCATCATTCATAAAAGACGTATTATTGCCTGAATTCGCAATGCGCAGCGATATTTTGCGACGTTTTTGTTGCTGCCCTGACAAATGGAGAATCGAATTAATATTTAGTAGTTTTTTCGGACTTACACACCTATAGGCCAGAATGGCCGCGAGCTTATAAATAATTCAGTTACAATTCGATCCGATTGCACTGCCTTTTTGCAGCCTGTATGCTCGCCTGTCTTTCCCCAACTCGCCCAACTTCAGCCAACTTTTCAACCTAGAGTATAGATGTCAGCGAAAATGTGTCACATAAATTACAAAATTTATTTCATATTCAGTCAGTGCACCATGGTTGATTATATGAATATCTAATGGAGTATGTAATGATGTGTTTAAGCTCTGATAAGGAGGTTTTATAAAATATGAGAACGAGAGAAAGACTTTGTTTAATCTAATGAACACCAACTAATTCTTCATCATTAATTTAATGCGTCTGTTCAAGTTCTCTGATACTTCGATAGTGAATTAAATAATAAAAAAATATGTACAAATTAAATAATAATTGTGTGAGCGAGACAATACATATCGTGGTCTTTTGGATATTAGTTATCTATTTTAGTTTTTTTATAAATATTTTTTAAGCAATTTTGTTTATAATATTGTATTTTTAAGTTTTAAATATGTAGCTATTATTTGTTAAGTGTATCATATTGTACAAAAGTTAGGGTTTTGTATAGTATAACACAGCGGAAAAATAGTAGCCAGGAGAACACTTATAGAACCATATATTTTTCATGAAAGACCAAATCGAACAAGAATCATTGTCATGATTTTCATCATGGAAACTACCTTCATAAGCAGAATTGTTACATTTGGAGTTATTGTCTGACACCAGAATATTTTAGTGTTAAACGATAAGAACCGTTAATCGAAGAAACGCTTCTATTTATTTAAAATTGAATTAATCGATTATTTGTAAATAATATCTCCGCTAAACAGTATTTATCGCTTAATAATAAAAATGTTTTGGTATTCCAAGCCAATAATAATAACAACTAGCGACCATAGAAATATCAAGCCTATTACGCTTTATAAAAGCAATTGGACTTGAAGATGTAATATAAACCTTCGATCAGGCCAAATCACCAGAGGGTACAATAGACCTTAGGTCGCAGTGCAAATCCACCCTACAAACAACAACAAACCAATAATATGAGTGCGATTGCTATATGAATTTTCATCAAATATATTAAAACATATTAAAATGAAATTCAGAACTCGAGCATTATAATAGTAAGACTGCGCCACCAAGACAGGCGCCCGGGTAATTGCCCGGGCCACATATATTTTGTTTGTGTGGGCCCGGGTGGTTTGAGGAACCCGTTAATAAAATACGCTTAATAACCGTAAACCTTAGAGTCAAGTTTTATGCGAATTGCCCGAGCCCCTTTTAAGTGTAGTGCATGGGGCCTGGGCAATAACCCTAACGCCCGTCTTGGTGGTGTAGCTTCAATATTTTTAAATAAGTTTGGATGTACCTATGTTGAAAATATTCAAATTTACTGTTAGCGTTGAAATTAAAGCAGAGTATTATTGGAATAAAAAGAAACAGTCAATCGAACAAATAAATCACAGGTAGCGTGTTCTTTTCGTAATTATATCAATCTTTTTAATTCAGTTTTGGTTCATACTAATTTACGTCTTAGAGAAAAGGAAATTTTAAATATGTTTGAAAACACCAGTTGCATAAAAATAAGAATTAAAAAAAATAAAACAGCTAAATTACATTACAAAAATATAAATTGAATTGATATTGTAGTTACATAATAAATTAAATTAGAAAAATATAAACTGAATTAAAACTGTACATACTTAATTTTTAACAACTTCAACCACTGTGCGTCTTCATTAAAACTGTCACCATATGAAGCAGGAGCAAAAACGGAATTGGGAGCTTGATGTAAACACGGCATGAAGTCGGGAGGCCAAAAGTCTAGTCGGTGAAACCATGTTGACGAGTTTATCGCCGCTTAAAAATCGCTAAAGTCAACATCATTTGCAAATATGCAAACATAGTCTTAAACATAACACATTTTTTCTGCTCTAGACTCGAGAATGTGGAGCACACATGAAAGACAGTCGTTGAAAGCACTCTGCGGTGCCCAGATCCAATTCAAACAGAGTCATGGATCAACAATCAGAGTGCAAGAGTGCAAGAGCCCTTCAAAAGTCTTTTTTCGATGATACTCGATGCAAAAGGGATTAAAAACACCGCAAACGGAGCAAAATCGCATTTCTGCAGCACTCTTCACTCTCAGTGAAGCGCCCTAATTTGTTCATCTTCCGAAGATGCATCCTCCTGTATCTGTGTGTAGGCAGTTTGAGGTGAAATTAATTTTTCGCAAGCCCCTCTTTAGCCTCAACTTTGCAGAAAATCTCCTCGACAGTCCTACTTAATTTACAATTTATTTATTTATTCAAATGGTTTTAAATTCAATTAAAGCAAACGATGTTCTTTTCCGCTACTCTGATCAAAGAGAGATAACCTCGCGAAATCCTACTTTGCAATTTTATTGCGGTGTAATACAGCACTTATCTGGCCTTTCAAAATGTTATACTTTGTTAAGGAGATTTAGTATCGCTATTGATTGAAATCCATTACGTTAACATTACACAATATGAGAAAATAAAAATATATTTAATTGCAATTTTAATTACATAGGATTCCTATCAATATTTTTAACAATTGATTCAATAAAATATATGACATTTTCAATACAGTAATTACGTCTTTCAATGGCGTAAAAATCAAAATAATTTTAAAATACTTTCCCACTATATTTTTGCGTTTTAAGAATCGTCCTAGACTTGTTCACTTTAATTTGGAGTCTGATGATAATGGACAATTTAAGAAAACTTTTGGATAAGAAAGTTATGTCGATAAATAATAATTATGCTAGAGAATTAAAAATACATCTTTATTTGTCATTGGATCGAACAAGGAGTGAATATCTTGCGTTTATTATTTCTCACTTCATATTTTATAAAAATTGAAAATAATTACATTGTAGTATGGACAGCGATAGGAATTCAGTAAATTGGAGAGGGATGAACAAAACAAGAAGTTCCAATAATTAATTTTGTCCATTACAACTGACTTTGAGCGGGTTTGTATATTATTTAATTGATCTTTCAAAACAATTACAAATCTACTAAATTTATTGCAGAAAATATTAATCAACTATATTATCGAGATTTTAAATAACAATTAACAATTACACATTAATGAAAACTCGGGAATTGGTCGAAGTATATTATTTTGTGATATTGTTTTAGACTTATATTATTATTTTTATATTATTTTTACAGCAGAACGTGGTTATATACATAATTATTTATTTTAAAACAAGGAACTAATATAAAAAGATAAATACTTGTATGTAAAGAAATTATTCAAAACAAAAATTTCGTGCAATAGGTTTATTTTATTTATTTATTGCATAATATAATAGGTTATTCCATAACATTTTCATTTTTCGTTAATCACTAACAAAAATGCATGATATTTTAATATCGATTACTGTCCGTGAGACTCAAAGTCGATCATGGACAGAGCGAATTTGCTTCCATCGTGTTGCCATGTCAATAAAACCAGTCACAATTTCTAAAAAATCGGATAAAAACGGTCATACTAACCAGATAAACCAAGCTTCGCCTCAAAATTCATCATATTAAACGGATTGTCACTATAAGCGGGGTCATATTATCCGGATTCTACAGTAATTGAATTGAAGTGAAAAAATCCAGTTGATAATTTATGAAATTGATGAATTAAATAAATCAATAAGAATGCAGATATGATTAGTCCTTATTATAGCTTACGTATTAGATGCTATTACTAGGAGTTTTATATTTTATGAAACTATTTTAATTTGTAACATAAAAAATGAAATGTAGTTTGCAGTTACGATAAATATTTTACTTTCAGGTCTTTTAGGTTTTTTACACTCTATTCGTCATTAAAAACACCTGAACTCACACTAAAATATCAGAAATAAATTACTTGATAACTAAAATGGCGAATAAAATTCATATTTTAAATAAAAATTTCCCAAATTTATGTTTAGACGACCACCACATAAAATTGACAACAATTCAAATTTAAATTTAATTAAATTGGTACTCTGAAGATTTTGCTACAAAAAGAAACAAAACAGCAGTCTGTTAGATATTTGATTCTAATTAAATCGAACCAAAGAGAAGCTCAATAATCTCTATGGCAATGTATCAGACGAGTATATAACTTTGTAGAGGAACTTTGAAAAAGTACCACAATAAAAAACGAGAAAGGTTATTTTGGGCGGAGCCTTCGTTTCTTCCAGTCTTATTCCATCGTTTTCCAGAGTGAAAATCGATAAAATGTTGGTTTTCTCACAGAAAATTTCATTTATTTTTTTCTTTAAAAGATATTACAAATAATAAGAGACTTTATCTGAACTTGGAGTTGGCTATTAATCGATCCATAATCGTGGGAGCGTGCCTGGACTCAATGCTTATCCACTTAACACATTTTTGGATGGATCACAAAAAAAAACAAAAATGCCGACGCAAAGTAGGCTTTGTGCGGTACATAAACAACCTCTTTCATTTCGACCAAGTCCAAGATTTATTGTGCCCATTATCACCGTAAATGCATTGCTCGAAGACTGGCATTTCCATGTCCATTCTGGGCAGTGAGGTAAGGACCCCGAGTCGAGAGTCGAGAGCGGAAGGCGACTAAGTCGGATGTTGGCTATAAACAAAGTCGCTAATGGCCTCCTTTGTTCAAGATTCAACCGACTAAAAGAAGAACTGACCAAAACAGCGTCGGTTTATTTGACCGAGACTACCTAACCTACGATTGTAATTTATTCGTTTGTGTTCGCAAACAAACTTCACTTTCAATTTCCAGTTTAGCGCCATAAACACAGAAATTTAAATTGCTTCCTGGGCCAACAATAAACCCTACTAAAACTGTTTACTACAATGAAAATCGTGTAAATCTTTTAGATCTCTAATTTTCAATTCATTTTTAAAAGGGTTGTGAATTTGAAGTTTAGGAAATAAATATAGTTTGTTATTATTGTTTGCAAAACTAAATTACCTAATTTTTAAATTTGAAGATTGATAATAAGAATCAAAATGTGTTAAAAATTTATTTAATAAAGATTAGAAAATGTTATAATTTGCCATTTCCTACATTATATTTAATTTGAACATGAACTGTGTTTTCAGTCTTCATGTTTCTTTGAATAAAAAAATAATTTGACAAATATGTTATCAATATTTAATATTAGTGCTAAACCGTATAGAAAGACAACGTAAAGAAATAATAATATTAAAATTATATTTGTACAGAAAACCAATACTAATGCAAATAAATGGATTTAAATTAAAATTTTGGAAAAACTCAAATTTTAAGAAGGTGCATTTTAAAATCTGATAACTGTCATTATTTTATTGATGACACTTCTTTATAATCCTGTGTGCACAGTATTTTAAGGACAAAATTTCAATTTCTAATTTAATTTACACGTCAAAGTGAGTTAAAAAATATTCCACTAGATGGTGAACGTGTCAATTTGGTAATTTCCAGCGACATAATACATTTAAAACTAGAAGGTAAGGTCACACAGTAAGAGACACAGTAAACCGTCAGCTTTTGTATGAATTTAGCATGCTGTGCTTCTAGGTGGCGCGCTATAAATATGTACGTTAAAACACGTTTAATACACATTAAAAGTGATATGTTTTCACATAACAATTGTACCATTGTTATCACAACAAGGGTGTAAAGTCAGCTGTTTATTTTAAGAAGGAAATTGTGTATGAAAAATACAGCCAAAGGCGATACATGACTTTTTATGCTAATCCTTTTGAAGAGAGCGTTAAATATTGATTTTAAAAGCACTTTGCGTTTGTAGATTATTTAAGTAGTGGAAAAATTTAAATTTTATCTAGCAAAAAAAATTTCAATTTTTTATACCCTGACCAACCCAATGGGATTTTTGAATAGATGTAATTTCTAACTGGATTAAATTTTTATCCAAAGACTCAAATTTATGTCTGTAATTGAGCATTGTTTATAATGATTTAAGCTCAAACAAATTTTTGGTACTCAGAATTGTGATATTTTGATGATGTTTTAAAAAAGTGATGAACCAAACCAGATGGGGTCGTTTTAGACCCCAAGTTTGAAAACTATATAAATGTAAATATTACTGTTTTGGAACAGCCTCTTAATTGAAATCTTTGGAAACCAAGCAATGTATTAAAAACCAAATTTGTTTGAATATCAAATGAAATCACTCAATTCTATAATTTAAAATTTGTGGAAATTGTCGAAATTGATAAAAAAAAATTATGCATAACATTCGAAAGGCAATAATTTTTATAAAACTTATATATAAATAGTTTCCTGGAATATGAATAGATAATATAGAAATAAGATTGAATGTTGAAGAGAGTGATGACCGAGATGTCTTGGTTTATCAATGAAAAATGATGATTTGATGTTCTATTTACAATAATGAGTACAAATTCATAGAAATAGAAAAATATTTGACGAAAAAGCAGAAAATCAGAATGAAGTTATCTACGAATTTTTAAGCTTAAAATTTAAATTTTTATAAGAAGAAATGGAAATCCTGGGCCAGAAACGCAAATTTATTCGTAACAACAACAACAACACCGTGTATTCTTTACTTTTGTAATATGAAATTTTTTCTGGCTCGTTTTTTTAAAATAAATAAGATGCTATTCATTTTATAAAATATCCAAGAAACATATTCAATAGCTAATTTCAATTTATTAAAAAAATTGGTTTAATATCAAATTAAAATTGGGGTCGAAAAAGTCCGCATCTGGGTTAAATCGTTTTAAATTCGTTAAGGAATTATTTGAGGTTTTAGATAATGAATTTCTATTTCAATCAATTCTAATAATTATAATTAATTTAATAATTTTTTGAGTGTAACAACTTTTCATATGATATAAACTGAGAATTTCCAAAAATAAAACCAGATTATTTCTTTGGAAGATTTAACAATTTTTTAAAAATTATTTTATCTTGTTTTCATTTTAAATTCAATAAAATTCTAAATTTGAATACATAAAAGTCATTACTTCAATGCACGATTTTTCCAATTGATCGACTTTTGAATGACTATAAACTCCTCTATTCTCTGATCTGACTGGTATTGCATTTTTTTCCTTTATCGCAATCCAAAGAATCAAAGTTCGGAACGAATGTAGGCATTTTATTAAAATCTTAATCAAATTCTTTTGTTGAACGTTTTTCCGAATAGGTTAATAAAATACGCAAATATGGGATTGTGTTGCAAATAAGATCATACATGAGCGAGCACTTCCCTCTCCCTTTGGACTGAAGGAGGCGGAAGACATGCCAAATATATACACATTTCATCGCAAGTTTATGATATCGATTTCATAACTCATAAATACGAATTTGACCCGTTATTCCTTTATGACACTGTGTAATGCATGTTGTTTTATGTTGAATACAATGACGACACAAATATGAGGGGTGAGAATTTGCAAATTTTATTGACATGTAATCGAATGTTTGTTGAGGAGGGACTTGATTGTTTTTAAACGGGATGCTTGATTAAAGAAAGTGACAAAGAGAATTGAAGACATAAAACCAATTCCTTAGAGCTTTTAAAGTAGATCTTTTAACTAATAAAAGCGAAAATTTAAAAAAAAAACTTCTTGATTTAGATATTGCTAAACGAAATCGAGAAAAGAATTTTAAAAGAACAACTACTTTAGTTACTCGTATAAATATTGGTTTTACATGTTGCACTAAATTGATTTAAAATAATATTTTAAATTACTTATTAAAACTCGCAAATGTGACCTTTGTTAAAATTTTGAGTATCTTATTGTGGTTAATATAATTATCAGACTTTAGAGGAATGAAAGACGTCTTATTCAATTGTAAATCAATCCAAAACTCGTTTATTTTTAATAATTTATAATACAAGTTATTTGATAATAATGACAATAATAAAACTATAAATAGGGTTACCACACCTCCTTTCCCTTAAAGACAAAACAAAATATGAACTATATCTAATTACATGTACTTAGCCTATTCTTATGATCTACCATTTCCTTTTTTCTATTTTCATTAACCAAAATTACATTAGGCTCTTTAATTGCCTTCACACAAAATGGTCTTGTCACGGTCGCCATATTGTGGTCAATATAATTATCAGACTTTACAGGAAATTCTTATTCAATTGTAAATCAATCAAAAACTCGTTTATTATTAATAATTTATAATGTACAAGTTATTTGATAATAATGATAATAATAAAACTGTAAATAGGGTTACCACAATCTGAATCATATTCGACTTTTGAGTTTTTTCAAAAATATTACAGAATTAATTAATAGTTATTTTTACCAGGTCTCTAATTAAGGTGTTTTTGGTCAAATTGGTGTTTTTTAAAATAAGAATCGTTGAGAATATTTTAGTCGGTTTATGTGTTAAGTCACACTTATCAACCAAATTGTATATTTGTATATTTTTTAATAAATTATCACAAAAAATTTTAATATTGATAAAATTTCTCTTCAATACAATATATTTCCGTTTTCCACATACCTATGCAAATTTCTATGCTCGTTTTTATGAGATCAAATTATATTTGTTCTTAATACAAATTAGAGTTTATACATTTAAATAAACAATTAGAGATAATAAGTGCTCCTTATTAAACTCAACTTTATTTGTTTTAGTAATTAATTAAATTAAAGATTTATTGTATTTATTTAATAAAATTGCATAAAAACTTTTCTGTAAAGTGGCAAGACCTATACTGCCCTAGTGCGCGATGCTAAATGGTGGGTTTAAATACACTTTAAATGTTTCCCATTCTAACGCTTTTAGATCATTTTAAAGTTAATTAAAATTTTGTTATAATTTAGTTTCGGTCAGAAATGGTAATAGGCAGGTAGAGCCAGGGCGATATACAACAAGGGATCTATGATTGTCCAAAATTTCTCTAATGATAAGTTATCGTGCATGACATCAACAATCTTATTCATATATTTAGGTATATATGAATAGGGGGTCTGAGTGGGTTTTCCACAAAATCTACCAATAAATTTCATTTTTTTTAAAATAAAGTTCATCCAAAAATACATAGTCTTGTAAAACATGATCGATATATATTATATTAAGAGAATAGTTTTAAAAATGTTTAGAGAATTATATCCTTTTTAACTTAAGCAAAAAAACTGTCGACTGTTAGTTAAATTTGTACAAAAATCCAGTGAATTTCAAATAGTCTACTTTTCAGAACATTTTATTAGCCAATATGTGAAGTCTTATCTGAACTGGGATAAATTGTGGCAGATTTTTAAACAAATCCCTTATCTTTATTCCCATTCTATTCGCTTTCAACCCCATTCAGTTTCAAATTCGATTCAAAATTTAAAATATGGGCTTGCAAATTGGGAAGCAGTTCATGTGTGTTTATCGGACAGTACATCTAAACACGAGGAATTTGCATTTTATTTGCGCAAATGGGCCCGGGAACTAATCATGTGTGCTGAAATCGGAAAGGGATTTGCGAAAATATTGCTCCATTTGCTGGTGACGACGACATGGGTGGCGATAAAGAAGCTGCCTGCTCCTGGGACTGTTGTCAACTGCAAAACTGATAAATTTGCAGCTTAGAATTAAATGCAAATTGGAAAATCGATCACGTTCCAGCAAATATTTATTGTTTCAACGAGTCTTTGACGGTTGAATTTGATGGCTTTTCCCAAACCCTTTAATGGCCCTCCGTTAAATTTACTGCATCGATCAGTCTTCTAAAAGGATTATGGTGTAGAGAGGAAATTAACATTCCAATTGATATGTGACCGTGTTGTGGTTTCTAGTCATTTGTAGGCATACTCCACCTTTTATTTTTAGACTCGTGTTTGAAATATTACTGAAATTTCAGTTCATCTGTCCTTCTTACTGTTTGTTATTCAAAGACTCTGAATTGTTTAAACACAATCCACTAAAGAGTTTGACCTCAACCAGAACAATGTGCAACCATATGGCGAAAATCCTTTGAAGTGGAAATGTGTTTGTTTATTTGCTCAACTTAACGAAATGATAGTCGACTTTAGAAAATTCGAAACTGGGATATTTGTAATTATTTCAATTGAGAGCTTAAGATTAATAAAATTATAGTGTATCATAAAAAGGAAAAATTTACAGACAACAAAAGAAACGCAATTTTCTATAAATCCTATTGGAATATCTAACCTTTAAAATTTTCAAATGAATTTTAATGGGAAATCTTTAAAATAGATATTCGGGGAAATAAGATCTATATTGCCTTATATGAAATATAATTGTTCAAACATTTTTAATTAGAAGTTTAAATGTCAAAATGATTATTTTATATTTAAATTCCGTAAAATAAAAAACCAACAAACACATTAATCTTTGTACGTAAAATTATAATTTACACAGCTGTATATAAAAAATGAATCGAATTGAATATCCTGATATTAAGAAAAAATACTTTACAAAAGTATTCCATTTTAAATTTTGCTGTCTCAATTATAATTATTATTATCAAATTATTGAGTGGTGTAAAAAACGTTGTAAAATAGTTTCGTATAACATAATTTGTGTATAATTTTATAGTACCTCCTTCGACGACACAACAACCGTTACCTGTCCAAGTCTAACCAATTGGTTTTACGTAATCATAGTTTTCAAATGTCCTCTCTATTCATTTGTCAATCTTACACAATTGACATTTGAATATCAGGACATTATTTGTTATGATATGATTAGTACCAAGAACAAATGATTCCATTTAGAACAGTTAACAGTTTTGACCACTGAAACAGAACACACATACTTCGAATATGACCATGCCTTTCATAACTTTTATTTGTATCTTTTTATTGAGTGGCAGCAAATTACAAGTATTATAGAAAGATCCGGTTTCAATTCTACGCATTTTGAAAGCCTGTCTTTTATAGTACATATTTCAGATAAATTTTGCAATTTAAAAAAATTTATAAGATTTTGATAAAGGGATTTTTTTGTTTTTTTGCCATAAATTTGTATGAAATGAACTCAACATCAAATCTTTCTATGGGTATTATTTCATTACAGTCGCCTCGCAATAATTCGAAAGTCTAAGGACCCTTAAAATATTTCCAATTATTGAGTGTTTCGAATTATCAAATGGTTCTTTGCTGCTACTCAGTAGCTTTTTAAAAGAAACGGCGCTTGAAATGCTGCCACAACTAATTTGCAACTTTGAATTGTCGAGTTAGACGCCGATAAGTTCGAATCCCCAAGTGGTTTTGTTAAATAGCAATTGTTTTTGTTCGAATTATCAAGAGAATAAAATTTTATGGATTTAGCTCGAAATATCAAGAGATGTTTTGTGATAACTTTGAAGTAGTGAGAGCCTCGAATTGTCGAAAGTTTGAATTATCAAGAGGCGACTGTACTAAATTTTAAATTACTTCTTAAATACATTAAGACACGATTATTAAAAAAACAATTTGTGTGGCAATTTTGGAAAAATATAACTGAAATTCAATAAATCACATATATACCTTTATGTCTTGCTTATTGGATTTCATGTTTTTTATAATTTGTATGACATTGAAGTTTTATCATAAAAATGAAATATTGAATGTTTTTAATTGAAATTTGTCTGTAAATTAAAAATATTTCTGATTGAAAAACATAAAATATAGATCACATATATGGTAAGTACTTAAAATAATGTTTTTACATGGTACAGTAAAATATTTAATCAATGATCATAGTAAAATAAACCAAAAAATCCTTTTCAAATTTATTAGAACATATTCAAAGTAAAACATAACTGTTAAATTGACCAAATTAGTTACATGACAGTTTATTTTTCAAATGTTTCACATGTTTTATATTATTATCATATAATTTATTTCTTTTCCTTCCCAAAACCAGCACATCAAATTGAATTCAAAGCATTAACGGGGGTGCCAAAAGGGTGGAATGGGGGGAAGGACAGAGACTGAATACTGAGAGGAGAAAGAGGGACGGGTGGCAAACTGCGGAATATCATTATCATCTGGGTAAACACTCATTTGCAACTTCACTCACAACATTAATCTGGAGTGAAAACAAAATCCCCTGACGATGTGTAACGAAGTGCGAATTATGGGTGTCTGTCTGCGAGATTTGTTTCGCATTCGAAATTCAATATAAACATTCTAATCCTGCTCCTTTTCTGTGTTCTTATACATATTTCTAGTTGATGTTGTTTTTTCTCAGTTGTGGAAAATTGAAAGCAGGGAAACACAATAATTTGTAATCGGTCCAGAGGGCAGCCACCTGTGTCCTTTGAGGGAAACTCTTAAATTGAAAGTACATTAGACGCTTTGCCACAGAAATCCACGCCCACGGATTGTGAGCCGAATTGAATAATTTCTGGCCACATTTCTCAAAAGCGGATCCCATAAATGGCATGATAATCTGCCGATAATCTAGCTCATGAATAACTTTTTTCATCCCAAATTCTTGTTTTGAATATTTATATTTGGTGAAAATTCGGGGCTCAGGTGAGGAGGAGATTTATCCGGGTTACCCGGCCTCACCCACTCACACCCTCCTCCCCACCTGATGATGATCATGGTAGGGATGAGTGCGGAATCATCGGGAAAAATCAGAGTCTAGCTTTAAGTACTCACATCACAAAATCAGCATAAATCTCGGCAGCTAATTGCATGTCATTTGCAACTTCCCCTCGCTTCATTCTCTCCATACTACTACTCACTGGATGTGATTTCATTTCACCACTTGCTGTATTGATAAGTATCTATCATCAGTTCAACTCATATGTGAGAGGCTGTCAGTGAAATAGATTTGTATTAGATATAATTTGAACTATTTTTAAAATTCATAAAATTATTTATTTTAACCAGATTTCAATTTTGTATAGATTTTTGTCGTGTTCATTATATATTTTAATTTTATCATTATTTTGACAATTTATGTTTTCTAATGAGAAATTAGTATAAATGGAAATCCAAGGAAAACAAGTCATACTTTGATCTTTAGAGATTATTGTTATCTCTCTAAACTGTTTTCGCTTGTTGTATCGTTTTCCTTTCGAACGTATTCATAAGGGACATTACATTTGAAGTGCTATTTTCATTATATTCGGTTATTTTAATAAGCCCTTAAATATTGATTTGACCTCCAAATATTTCTATAATAAAAAGTCATTCAGTCAAACATTAATAATAAAGGGAAAAAAACACAATTGCGATAAGAAATTCTTTTGGGAAGTTAAAAATAATTACCTTTACATCAATTTAGTGTAATCTAAATGCTTAAACTGTATAAAAACCACATATTAATACACTGAAAACAAATAGTCAATGAAACGACAAACCCCATTGCTTGAGGTCTAGAATTGAGACACCCTATTAATTGAAAGAAAAAGAAATATTAAAACTATAAATTTTAGTTCAATTGTATGCTAAAAAAATATCAAATTTTTATTTTATTTATTTTATTTTATTTAAACATATTTATTTTCTTATATCTGTCTCGTGGCCGATGTGCTAACGCATCCGGCTGCCTCTTCGGAGTCAAGGGTTCGATCCCTGGGCGGATAGGATTGACTGGGTCCTTCTTCAACTGGTCTAGGTGCTATTAATTGACTAATAATACACTGAAAACAAATAG
>JXOV01009333.1:398-10799 GCA_001014945.1 Clogmia albipunctata | reverse complement strand
TTTTCAACAGAATTGTATAAAAATAATTTAAAACAATGAACAGTGGAAATTTAGTGTTAGTGCATTATATGAAAAATGTCAAGAAATCTGTGTAGGAGTATAAAGAAGTTTTTGGATAAAAAAATAAATTTGATTTGAAACACAGTTTATTCAACAAGAGTGTGGTCATTTACCATTTTAGTAAAAAAGGTAAATAATTTTTAGTTTGTTGTACGTTGTTGTACGTTCCTTGGATGATATAAAAAGTCGTGTCTATCGTTTATGAAATTTACGCAACACGAAATCGATAACAGTGCGACATAATTTTATTATTGATTTTCTCAAATTAATCTGAAAACAGTAAAATATTATATTATAACTAATTAATAATAATCCTAATAAATTTCTGAGTTTTGATGTTCTTGGCATAGATCATTAAAAAATATTTAAAAAATTGTAATTAATATTTTTACAATATTTTATTTTTCAGAGAAGTTAAATAAATGAACAATTGTTTAAAGTTCATATTAAGTTAATTGGAATAATAGTTATTTAAACATCAATGTCAACAAGATAAGATATTATTAAACACAAGGATCTTTAAGAACATCTTTATATAGTACTTAAAATTAATTTGTATATGTCAGTTTTATTGTATCGGTATTTTGTTTAGCTTCATTTTCTTTCCACTAATCATTGGATCAAAAGACACTTTTCCGAAAACCGCTATTGATTTCTACGACTNTTATTAAACACAAGGATCTTTAAGAACATCTTTATATAGTACTTAAAATTAATTTGTATATGTCAGTTTTATTGTATCGGTATTTTGTTTAGCTTCATTTTCTTTCCACTAATCATTGGATCAAAAGACACTTTTCCGAAAACCGCTATTGATTTCTACGACTCAAACTTTAATATTTGGATAATAGTTTTCAGTGATGTTCATGTTTCTATTTTATAACAAATGGAGAATTGCAACAGAATTTTAAGAAATCCGTTACTGTAATCTGTGAGAGGGTCAAATATATAATATTTGTAATGAAGAAAAAGTATTAGTGCTTAAAGAATTCTTTAAATTAAAACAGAGTAAAGTAAAGTATTAACTTGAATTTTTTGGATTTCCAATGAATCACAAAACACCTAAATGTTATTAACTTTTATTTTCATGATTTTATGCTTACAGGGACTACAAGAAGTTTTGTACTCTTTATTTATATTAATAAATTTTATAACTTTATTTTAATTTTTTTTAAAATAAAACTTATAATTTCACCCTATTTAAATAATTGTTCAGATCACGGTGGTTATATCATAATAAGCTTTATTAAAAAAATTGTGGTGAAAAGCTCACATGACTATGTTAGTTCTTAAAGCTACCGCCTAAGGCGTTTCAAACAAGATTACTATTATATATTTTGGGGTGCTAACTCAAATTGGAAACTTTCAAACACAATAAATCAAAACTGCAAGTCACACCTTTTTGATATTAATATATCTTTTGGATAATTTATTTTTTTTTTTTCATTCATAGGTTTATATTTTTAAAAATAAATTGAATTCAGAAAAAGATACAAATTTATTATAATATTTCAATTCTCACGATATTTAAATTAGCTAAACCTAATGTTTATTACAAAATGCAATACTGAATTAATCCTATTTTTAGGGAATAACTTACCCATCTTTTGTCGTTTTATTTTAAATTGCTATATCTTTCCCAATTAATTAAAAGACATTACAATAGGTGATATCCTGTTTGTCGAAAAATTATACTTTTCTGTTTTATATAGAGCTAGTTCTATAAGATGAGACATTATTAAACAAAAGGATTTTTTTAAATCATGAGCGTAGCGAGTGTACTTTAAAACAAATAGACATAATAATTTGTAATAAAACATTGTTTGTTTTAAAAAATCCAAAAATTTTAGCTATCTATCTCACACAACCAATTATTATTCTTATTTCAATTCTAGAATTAGGTGATGTAATTTAAAAATTAAATCTTTCGATTTTTTCTTGCACATATTAATTATTATCTCTCCCTTATAATCGCACAATCACTTGTGTGGAAGCGATATCTGGACTTGTATTGTGTAACTTTATCGTTACTCTTTTGTAAGAAAAACCGTTTCAAAGTAATGTGTGGGGTCCAATTTTATGTGAAATTAAACCGATTTACTAAATTTTCAAGTAGTATGAATTTTCTAACTAGTGAAATGGATTATGGATGTTTTGAGATTAATTTAAACATAAAGGCATGTTACTAGACTTTAGAAATATACGTAAAACTACAAGAGACAATCATATGTTTGAAGTCCATAATTTGGCTGAGTAGAATAAATGCTTATTTTTCTGCTTTCCGTTATCTATTCTTCTTGACTACTATCATTATCATAATAGTTATTTAAGTTAGGAATGTGTGAACTAAAGGTTGGACTAAATATACGGAAAAATTCAGTGTAATTACCGACTTCTGTTCCAAAATAAGATGAATTACCTGACGATTCTCCAAAATTGGGCTCAAATGTGTAAATATATTCAAAAATTAAGTGAAACAAGCAAATTCATATTAAACCCATTTTAACTCATTTCAGGTCCAGTTATTAGGATTAAACTATAAATTAAGCTTAAACTGAATTTGGCGTAAGCTTTTGGAACATATTAAGTTTTTAAATAATCTTTAGTATAATAAATAAATCAATAAATAGGTGAAATATGATTAGTCTTTCAAAACAGTACTTTTTTCACTGCTTTGAGTAAAAAAAGTACTTTTTTCACAATGATGAAAACATGTGGCACTTCACATACAGAATTGCAAAAAGGAATATTTTAACTCAAAACACAGTGAATTTATTAAAATGTATTTATTTAATTGAATTATAGACTTGTGTAAAAATAATGAAAATAATACTATTGAAATGGTTCAATTTAACGAAAACCTGGGCTTCAAAAGTCACTTTGAGTTGGTTTGACTCAGAAGAGAGTTACGACCAAGTTACAAAACACATCTCCTGATATGTGGATTTCCTAAAAGAATAAGTTAATTTTTTAAGTATTGATTAGTACAGTAAACTTATTACAACGAAACAGACTTGACTCTATATGACATTGTTTAATATAAAGAAAATCTTGTTCATCGTTCACATAAAAATCCTACATACATATTACTATAAAGAGTTCTTCACAGCATTCGGCTAAAAACGTCCTTAAAGAAATCCTGGAAAATAATACCGTAATATTATCTATATAACCAAAATGCATAAATAAATTGAAATCATTTTATTCTTTTTAATAGTTATTTCTACAAATATCTATTTCTTATATTGTCGGTGGGCACCAAAGGTAGGTTGATACTGTTCAAATTGTGCCGGAGGGAATGTTGGAGTGAATGCTGGGAAACTGTATCCTCCAAAGGAATAGTCGTTATTTTGAATAGCACTCTTTGTTAAGGGGTAAGCGCTTGGCGAATAGGGATTGTAGTTAGTTGAGAACGCACTGTATCCGAAGTTTTGAGGAACATAATTTTGATGAGCTTCATATCCTTGGAAACCTGGATAGGCTGAATACGAAACGGCTTCCTTTGAGTATGGGAGAACATTTGGTGTGTATTGTCCGAAAGAGTACGCGGAATGTTGAGGGTAAATACTTGTATATCCTTGAGAATAAGGTTGCGCTACGTAGTTTGCTCCAAAAGCAGCAGTATTGTATCCGGTATTATAATTCAGTCCAGAATATGGGTACATGGAGTAAGATCCCGCGGAATAAGCAGAATAGGGTGCATAATTACCATATCCTTTGTATAGACTTCCAAAGTTGTAGGCACCTTGATTGTAGAGACCGGGGCTATAAGCTCCAGAATTATATGCCTTGTAGTTGTAAGCACCGGTATTGTATAGTCCTTGATTATAAGCTGGAGCAGAATAGGCATTATATGAACCAGTCGAATATGCTGAATAAGGAGCGTAACTTGCATATCCTTGGTTGTATGCGCCCGTACTATAAGCACTTGGAGCATAAGCTCCCGAGTTATAAGTCTTGGAATTGTAAGATCCAGTATTATATAATCCAGTATTGAAGGCACCAGGAACGAAGGCCCCACTGTTATATCCCTTATAAGCTCCTGTATTATACAAACCATGATTGTAGGCACCAGTGTTATAAGCTCCTGTATTATAAGCTCCTGCTGAATATGGGGCTACATATTTTGATTGACCTGTAAATGCTGACTGATAACCACTTTGGGGATAGGCATTGTAGCCAGCGTTATATCCAGCAAAGGGTGCATAGGTAGAATATCCCTTGTAAAATCCAGAATTTTCATATTGTCCTTGATTATATTGGCCATTATTGTAAGCACCTTGATTGTAAGCTCCAGAGTTATAAGTGATTGGGGCAGTTGCGGTATTGTAATTCTTATAATTGTAAGAACCAGTATTGTAGGCACCAGGAACGTAAGCGCCAGAGTTATAAGCACCAGTGTTATAAGCACCAGTATTGTAAGCACCTGGCGAATATGGGGCTACATATTTTGATTGCCCAGTGAATGTTGACTGATAACCCGTTTGAGGATAGGTGTTGTAACCAACATTGTAACCAGCGAAGGGAGCATAGGTAGAATATCCCTTGTAAAACCCAGTATTTCCGTATACTCCTTGATTATATTGGCCATTATTGTAAGCACCTTGATTGTAAGCTCCTGTATCCTGAGCCTTATAAGCTCCAGTGTTATATTGACCGGAATTATAGGTTCCCGTGGTTGATGTACCTAAAATAAATGATACAGTGTTAAATAAATAGTAATTTTAATTAATTGTGCAAAACCTTTGGTAAGAATTAAGATTCAATGTAATTGTGGTTAAAGTGGAATTTCAATTCTTATGTTTTAAATATATTGGAATGTACCATATGAAACATTACACTTTGAAAGGGTTAATTTCGATCGTTCACCAAAACAATATCTTTCAATGAAATGTGGTTTTCCTTTATAGTTTTATAAGTTATATATGTTGCCTATTATCATAAGTCTAATTGTAGATCTTATTTACTTTAATATTATTTCGATAATTATGAAGAACATGTAAAACGAAGATATTTAAGGTTTTCAGATTTTGATTTATAAATCCCAATTAGGTTAAGCCAGGATTAGGAAAATTTAAAGTTTATTTTAAGCAATCGACAAATTTTACTTCAACTAAATTGCTTTACGAATAAAGTAATATTATTCTTATCCGCAAATTAAGCGATTCAAATAAGCCACACATTTAAAAAATACATTCAAACCATTTTTTTTTAAATAAAAATCAGTAGTTTTAAAGGGAACTATTTTAGTTTTATTTATAAGAAGGATTTCAAATAAATATCAAAGTAGTCAACCTTTAAATAATCTTTAAGGTTAATTTTAAATTCAGAATAACTCCAAACAAGACACTTCTTACTTTAAGGGTGTACACATGAGGCTACCATACAACTGTCTCTACTTTACATTGAAACAGACTGTTACAATACAATATCAAATCAATTTATAATCTAATCAATAATAGTACAGAAATTTTCGTAATCAAGGGATTTCAAGTAAGTTTCAAGCATATGATAAATGATATGCCTTAAAAAGTCTAAACCCTTACTAAGAATACTCAAAATTTTAATATTTCTAAAACTCCACACCTAAAGTCTACGATATGTTTTGCATTTATCTCAATTTACCACTTTCTGTTTATCACAGAGGTGTGATTTTATCTCTTATACAGTTCTTAAGCTTCTGGAGCGCAGAATACTACAGATATCCTATTATACAAATTATTAATATTTATATACAGAATTAAACTTTTTTAAAAGCCGTTTGTTTCAAACAAAAATATTGCAAAACAAAAAAGTAAATATGTTTGAAAATTTGAGCTCCAGGTGTGAAGTTTCAAGTGGGCCGAACCAATAACAGGATAAACATTTTAAAAATAATATCATAAAATTTAAATAATTTTTTTATTAAAAATCTATGTATGAATAAACAAGTGGATTGTTCTTCTTTTATTTTTTAAATCAATTATGAGTTACGAGGGAGGATAAACAACTAATTAGAATTCTCACAACTCGAAGGCCAATTTGGTCAAATTAAACCACGAGCAACTGTTCTATCTATATCAAACTATAACAAATTTTACGCAGAACTGAAACGTGAGAATAATTAAAAACTAATACTAATAGCTACTACTTAAGCGTAATATTCATATCTTCAGAAAATTATTTAGTTGTAATTACATTTAAGTAAAAAGGCTTAATCAGAAAATAAAACCTTGTAAATAAATCTTCGTATTACACAAACAATGTTATAGCAAAATTTTGGAACCGAACACTTACCGACATTAGAAGCTCCTGTATTATAACCTTTGTAGTTATTGGCACCAGTGTTATATAATCCATGATTATATGCTCCAGTGTTGTAAGCTCCTGTTGAATATGGGCCTACGTATTTTGTCTGACTGTCGTACTGTACTGTATTGGTGTTAGTGTTGGATGCATAATTTCCATAACCTTTGTTTGCGGAATAAAGGCCTTGGTTGTAAGCACCGGTGTTGTAGGCTCCAGAATTATAGCCTTTATAAGCTCCGGAATTATACAAACCATGGTTGTAGGCTCCATTGTTATAAGCACCAGGGTTATAAGCTCCAGAATTATAATTCTTATAATTATAAGATCCAGTGTTGTAGGCACCTGTATTATAGCCACCAGGAACGTAGGCTCCTGTGTTATATCCCTTATAAGCACCAGTATTATACAAACCACTATTGTAACCAGTGTTGTAGGCACCTTGGTAAGCATTATTTGGGTAGGTGTTGTAACCTACATTATATCCAGTATTAGGAGCATTGTTCGAGAATCCCTTGTAAAGTCCAGAAGTTCCGAATTGTCCATGGTTATAATGACCAGTATTATAAGCGCCATGGTTGTAAGCTCCAGTGTTTTGACCTTTGTAGGCTCCGGTGTTGTAAAGACCTGTATTGTATGCTCCACCATATCCCTTATTGTAGTTTGATTGATATCCCTGATTGTAGCCTGCATATGGATAATTGCCTTGGCTATAAATTCCGCCTTGGTATTGCGAAGAATACCTGTTATATCCGCCATAACCACCAGTATTATAACCGGTATTATAATTGGCTTGTTGGTATCCGGTATTGTGACCATGAATTAAGGGGTTGAAGTTGGTGGATTGGCCCACGTTAGTGCCTTGATCTGGGACAACCCGATAACCAGCACTATCAGCAACGTACGAGAATCCGTAACGGATTCCTTCGGGAGAAGTCCAAGATGCCGTTCCGGATGCACCATGGCCTCCCACTCCAGATTCCTGTTGCTGTATTCCATTTGTGGTCAACACGTCATAGCTATAAAATCCGTTTGGATGAATTTCCCGGAAATCTTTGACGGTTTGCGAAAAGTAATCCGGAGCATAACGCTTCACTGGTGCTTCAGCAGACAAGGTCGCTGACACAGACAAAAGCACAAACAACGCCTAAAAGCACAAAAATTCAAGCTCAAATTCACTTTCACTAAATTCTGCTTTGATTAATTCTCACCGAAATCTTCATCTTGCAAGACTGGCGACTTTGGCCCACTCGTTTTTGCAACTGACCTCACATTGATCCCAGTCAGCCTTTATATGCGGATTCCTCCAGGAACTGCGAAACCTCGCGAAATTTATTATTTACTCTAATTCTTCTTTTGGTCCCAAGTTCGTTATCAGTTTCTATACGGGTATTGCAAAAATTTATCGTCAGATTGACTGGCTCATCAGCGGTGGGGGACTCGAAAAAACAGGTCGATCCGGGGTTATAGTTTCTACAGCCGTATAAACAGGGAACAAAAAATTAGTTGAATTTTGTAAATATTTCGCAAATTCCTCTTTTGTTAACGTTTGAGACCAAAAGCTTATGATCAGCCAGTTTTAGCCAGGTTCAAAAGAACAATAAATAACAATCAAATTATTTATTCCGGAATGATATCTTGGTGATCTT
This sequence comes from Clogmia albipunctata, assembly GCA_001014945.1. NCBI lineage: Eukaryota > Metazoa > Arthropoda > Insecta > Diptera > Psychodidae > Clogmia > Clogmia albipunctata. The sequence goes on along the minus strand of JXOV01009333.1, from coordinate 2,805 downwards.
AATTTGAAAAACGAGAGTATGAAAAGTGAGAGCATTTTTATAGTAAATAACATAAATTACTTATTTCTTATATGTGATGTTGCGTGGACAAGGGTGTTATGTGCTTGTACTGTATCAGATGTATTGAGATTTTTCTAAAATTATTTTTGGCTAAGATCAAATCCCCTTCAGGTAATAATAATGCATCGCCATGAAGAACAAACGGCAAAGTTTTGGCAGGAATTATATTTATATTTTTACACGGCAATAATACTATTACAAAAATCGATCGTTTTAAATTAAATTTATGTTAAAACTCAAATTAAAAAAGGTTCACTAGAAAATTTGATAATTGCCAATATTTTATTAAGGACATATCTTCAGGGTCCTGTTTTAATTGTATTTTGAGGACATAATTTCAATTTGAAAATGAACTGTCCTTTTAAGACAACATTTTTTTGTAAACAAAAGTATACAAATTGTCAAATCTGTTATTTGGTTGTTATAATTTGGTTTTGTTTCTTCTTCGTGGCGATGCTTTAATATTTCTAAAAATAAAATTTTTCTCTTTTAATTTGAAACGCCAGTGTGGTTGACGTTTTGTGACCGTACACGTCATTATTTGCAAATAAATTTTAATTCCATATCAACCTAGAAATAAATAATTTAATTATCATTATTTCTTAAAAATGTCAGTTTCATTCTTTATTTATTATGCTGTCCAGAGATACACTTCATTAAAACGTGATCGATAAATTCTTGTTAGTGAAAATACTGTTAAAAATATAACGTTTAACATAAATTTTTTACACTTATTTTACTTCCAGACTTTGAATCGATTTTTCTTTGAATCTTCCATCTTCCTTGTCCCCTTGTACACGCAATGCGTCATATATAACTTTAATTTATATGAAAAAACAAATGGTCGTAGTAAAATATTTTGAAATCAGTTTTCAATATAGCCGTGTAGTTTTATCTCTAAATGGATCGAATTTTTAGCAAAAACTTATTGATATTAAATTCAGAGAACCACCAAATACTACAATTCATTATATCTTCAAATTATTCGTAATAAGTTTAAACACGTGTTGTTATAATTCAGACGGTGGTCTTTCGTGTTGAAAAGAGATTTTTTCATAATAGTTGATATCATTTAAGACATAAATCCACAGTCCTTAAAATAGTAGTTTATATAACCGTTGATAAGGAAGTACTTTGACATAAGTTAATTTTTCACTTTATTGTTGTCGATAGTGGAACGAGACTGGCAAAGAACCATTATCTACCAGTTTGCGTACTACATTTTGTGCATAATAAATTAATACCACACTTAATACTCACAACAACAAAAATGTGGTGCTAAAATACAAATTTAAAACATTTGAACATCAATACCGATATCATAAAACCACATGATACCAAAAACTGAAAATTGGCAAACACATATAATAAAATATTAATAAGTATATTGCCCAAGAACATATGCATATAGTATATTTTTTCATCAAGAAGAGATTCTTTTAAATCTTAACATCTCTTTTTATTGTCGTGTTTTTGTACTCACAAATGTTATGGAATTTTTAATAGTTATTTATACAACAAGGTGGATAAGATAAGGCATTATTAAACACAAGGGTTGTTTGAAGCCACGTGCGTAGTGAGTGCCTTAAAGAAAACCCGAGTGTTTAATAATGCTTGTCGACCGAGTTTTATAAATATTTTATTTTGTATTTTTAAATAAATTAACACAGAAATAAAAAAGAACATTTGTTTTCTTTAAATCAAATTTAAAATTTGTAAAAATTTATTGTCTCCCTCACATTGTCTTTCGTTCTTTCAATGGGAAGATAGAGAAAGCTATATCTTGTTTCTCTTACTCGCACATAGGAAATATAACGTTAGTGTTTCAATAATTACGTTATATTTAAACAATCCGTGACGTCCTGTTTGAAATAGTAATATGATATGTGAATCTCTTTGAAAACGTTATATTTAGATTTCAATAATCCATTTTGTTGTTAATACAGTGTAAATTAAGGTTATAGTCGCACTCGCTAATTCTTGATATCTCTGAAACCAAAAGAAGCTGGATCTTTAAACTTACACACAGTACCTATATATCTCTTTACAGATTCCAACTTTAGATCAAAGCAGATTTGCAAATACTTGTATAAATTTTGCGAAAAAACGAAAAACCACAAATGCCGAATATAAGGCATTATTTATTTATTTTTTATTTCACATTACCATCACATAACATAGTATATAGTAAATCCTTCTAGCTATACATTTTACTATAATAATGTATTTGTATATGATACTAATATTTTGTATTTAAAAATCATTTGTATTGTATTGTACAATTGGACCAAACAACCCATGACTGAGTTATAGCCCTCACTCATATATATATATAAATACATATGAA
>JXOV01009322.1:434-14779 GCA_001014945.1 Clogmia albipunctata | reverse complement strand
CAATTTTAAGCTACAAAAATGCATAAAAATTCTTAATCCAAATTTTTAATATCTATAAAAGTTGACGAACTCAACATATATAGATTACAATATGTTTTGCATTTATTAATCTTATTTGAAGGTCCCAGTTTCTATGTATCGGAAAGGTGTGATTTTATCCCTTATAGAGTTCTTAAGCTTCTATACCACAGAATACTATAGATATTCAATCATACACCTTTCTGCTTATAAATAGAAAAATATTGTTTAAATTCAGTTTGTTTCAATTAAAAATATTCGAAACCATCAAAATTAAATGTTTGAAAATTTGGACTCCAGTTGTAAAGTTTCATGTAGGACAAACCATTAAAAATATAATTAATACATAATGAATTGATAACATCATTTTATAATAATAAGTAACTTGCAAAACTCAAATAAATAATTTTATTCACAAAAACTAAATTATTATCAAATACAAAAAAGATTTTTTTTAAATTTATATAAATGGTTTCGTTTGTTTATAAAAAAAAACATTTTCGTACAAAAAAACCTTGATTATATTGGTAAATTTAAATAAAAATATCATTCCCATCGATTCGAAGGCAAAATATAAAAATCAACTCCCACCCCTTATAAATAACCAAATCTATAAAATCCAAATACACCAAAAGTGACTTCATGGATTATCGACTAAGCTATACAAATGGAGTGATGTCACAAGCAGACACAACAAAAGTTCACCCCAAAAATGGGAAATAAAGTTTTATGGCACCATGGCAAAGAGATCCGATACCTGTTATTATAGGGAAAAGTCATGTGAAAAGCCGCACGAGTAAATAAATAGAAGAGGTGGATATGTAAACCACGAGGAGACAATTTTTCTCTCTATCCAGCATATGGTGACTTGTCTTGCGGAGGGTAAACGGTTGGGATTTAATTTTCCTAAAAGCATTCCCATTGATTTTTATCAAATATTTTGTTGTTTCTCCTAATAACCCTATTCATAGGTGAAAATTAAAGGTAAAACAAATCGTTAAGCGGTCATTTACTCTGAAAATTGAACCAATAGAAAAGAATAGGAAATATGATTTGTATTCTATCCTATTTCAAGACATTTGTATCACAAATCATCCTACAATACTTCCTCAACTTTGACATGGATATACACGTATATCTTAGTTAGGTGATACCTTTAACAGTTCATAATATGCTACTCTTGATCGGCTTTATATAAAACATTTAATTAATATGCAATTAAAAGTTTGTTTTCCTTTCCTTTTGTCAAAAGTGAAACTAACAAGTATACGTAAGTTTTATGTTTCTTGAAATACAAATGAAGCACATTGCTTAACCCTTGCAAGGCACTCATTGTAATATAAATTTAATTATTAATTTTTAAAGTTAATTAAAAATCACCAGAAAATGTTAAACGAATTAAAATTTAATACAAATTGTATAAAAATCAGTTATTTTTCTTCCTAACAACATTTTAAAACTTGGTATAATACGAAAATGGTGGTTCATTCCTGAAGCAAGTTCGGATGAAGGCCTAAACCTTATTTTTCTTTAATATAGATTTCGAATCATTATGAAATAACTAAAATTATAAAAAGAAAACTGACCGGTAAAAAACTACACGTTTTTTTATTTAAAAAACGAGTTGTGATCAACTTAGGCTTTCCATCTTTTCATCATTTGTTAAATCTGTTAGTTTCGTCTCATAAGAGTATTATCTTGATCAAAAAAATAATTTGTAACATACTTCGCTAAAACTGTTACTACAACTAAAATTATCGGTTATAGCACGTCCATAATGCAATTAAGACAGACAATTTTATAGTTTTCATCAATAAAGGTTTTCAATAAAAAAAATTATTTTAAATAATTGTTTACAATCTAAAGTTTTTCTCTCTCCTTTAATTGTTGCAAGGAACATGGGGTGTCTCAACGTAAACCAGTCGATTTAGGTTTTGAGTTTTCATCGACTATATGTTTTCAAAGTGTAATTAGTCAATCAATATCATCTAGACTGGCTGTAAACGGATCTAGTCAATCAGGCCCGTCCAGGATTCGATCCCAAGCCTCCTAGGGCCCCGATTCGAGCCTTTTCGAATTTTAATACTCGTTTTCACTATCAACATTCTGTGATTAATAATAATTGAAAATAAACTTGAAAAAAAATAATACCCCGTCCTCAACCGTTCGATCGACAGACAGGTTTTCAAAGCTTGGATAGAATGTATAGAATCGAGGAGAAAAACCGGACCTTTCTAATACTAGTAATTTGCTGTTGTGCATTGAGCGGATACAGATGAAAGTGTGAAAGAGATGGTCTTCTTCGTAGTAAGTGTCTTCTGTTTCGGTTGCAAAAACTTGTTAATAAATTGCTCTATATAGAATCATCTGTTCATGATGCTTATCACATCATAACAAATAATGATTCGTAAAAACAAGATATTCAATTGTCAATTGTGAAAGATTGGTAAATGAATTACATAGATAGGGCATTTGTTAACTTTGATTACGTAAAACCAATTGGTTAGACCTAGACCGGTAACGGCTGTTGAATCGTAGAAGAAAAAGAATCTAAAATTAATGACAACTTATTCGTAAGTGATTTTTATACAAGCATACGGTAGAATTTAAGGTGGACTTGCCACAAAATCGTATTTTCAACCTAACATCTCTTAACAAAGAGTTGAGGAACATTTTCCTTTTGTAGTTGGTGAAACGTCAGGGTCGCCTATGTATAGTATTGGTTTTGTTTTTGTTGGTAAAATACATCATCGCAACCAAAAGCAATACATGGCAGTAGAGGCTTAATTTTAAACTAATTTATGAAATTCTTTATATTTTTATCTACAACAATTAGTGTTTTGTAACTTGACAGAGAAAAAATTAAATATAATTTTTATCGTTGCAATCAAAATAAAATATAATTTGATAACATTTAGATTATTGCTAATAACTTTATTCTTTATAACTATATGTTTTATTCTTTCAAGTTTTTTAATAATATTTTATTAAAGTCATTACTTTCAAAAATAAAAACTTAATTGAAATGCCTTTTCATGCTTAATTGTACCAAGAAATTGGACGAGGACAAATATTTGCTAAAATTAGCAGTTGAATGAACAGCAAAAATGCGTATACGCCAGCACGACCCTTATCAATATTGCATTCCGCAAATTGCAGTGCTCAGACAAAAAAGCCCCGAACTTGATCTGGACCATTTTACAGTTATAATGAATATTGGATTTGGCCCGACCAGCATTATGCATATAATTATTTCAAGTGATATTGAAAACAATTCGCTTCATTTTTTGCTTCCCAATATTTTGCATTTATTTACGTCAATTCATTAAATTTTGTGGTGGTTGACATTTTTCCAGTGGTCTTGAACATTCCATTTCGGTCAATCATCTCCCTCACTCATTATTTTTTTCCGAAATATTTATCAATTATTAAGAGTAAAGTAACAGAAATTTGTTCTGGGCTTAAGTTGAAGATGATGAACAAAATTTTACATTACATGACCAAAAAGTGAGAATACATACTCATTTATGAGTAGGTTTCAAAATAAAATTTTTAATATTTATTTGATTTAATAATAATGACTATAATCCATTATCGTAAATAAAGTTCACTAAGAGTCTTTTTAAAGATTCATCCAGTTTAGGAATGAATATAATTTACAAACATTATTATCATTTTTAAGTGTAAGTCCATAAAAAATTAGAATATCCTTAATCAAATATCCAGAGCAGTCAACCATTAGATGGCATCATCATGAAGATTTCGGATGTCGTCTTGAAGTTCTCCAGTATGTCTCAGTTCAGGAATCGCCCCACACATACAGGATGGATTATTCTTGAAAACCCATTCACTCATAATAAAACTCATCTTCCGTGGCCAGTACGAAATGACACCACGCTTTTCGGGGAGTTGAAGATACAATCTTAACCAAATTCAAAGAATGAAGATTTTTACTATACTATACCATTTTTCAATATAAACTGCTTTAGCATCAAATCTGTCTTCAAAAAGCTGTTTTGCTAGTAATAACGGAGGATTGGAATGCTTTCGTCCTCTTTGAACTTAGTATACGAGTATTGTCGTAAGTGGGCGTTTCTCCTCCGCAGATAAGGTGATAGAATGTTGCAAAAGGAATACAACCAAGTAGTTGAGGTCGAAGAAACAGTGCCGTTGACAATTCCCATGCTCATAATACTATCAAGTTTTACATCAATCATGTGAACTGTTTAGTCAGGCTGATGAGCAGTATTCGACATAGGGGTAAAAGAACTAAAGACAGAGCTTCAATACGATTACCCTTTGCTCCCCCTGTTGTGCAGGCCAGTTTTTATATTAAATTGTTTCTTGTTTGCAGCTTTGTAGAGAGGTTTTGTAGGTTCTTCTTAAAATTGAGGCTTCTGTCTAGAGTTGTCCCCAGATATTTCGGCTCAAAGTAAATACAAGACAAATCTAAATTATTATATCCGCTAATATAGGGAACCGTGGGTTTTGACGAGCCGGGCTTTCAATTGAGAAATTTGCCAATTCTCTCCACACAACATTTAATAAATTTTTAAAAATCTATGTCAATTCTATTTTGCGGAATTCCTCATTAGTAATAATAATTCAGGAACGCTATGAAATAATAAAAGTAAGTATCAAAATGTTTAATTCAATTGGTAAGATCAAAATATTCATTACTGAGTTTTCTGATAACTACGAGAATGAATTCAATACCCTCTATAATATTACAATTGCACTTGACCCTTGAAAACATCACTTGTTCATATTTATACGAGTATATTAACAAAAATTGTGGCGTGTTAAAACATGATCACAACTATTTTAACCTTAGTATGCAAATAAATGTTTGTGATCAAGATTTTCAAATTATAAAAATATTTAAAATTTAAGCAATATTACTTAATATTATTTTATGCCATCTTTAATAAAATAATTATATAATTTAGAAGAATTCATCATAGGAAAATTAAGAACACTATTTACTTTTATTTTTTAATATATACCCGGCTACTAGATTATGGTGGTTCATTTAAAAGAGATGTGAAACTGTCTGAATTTTGAAATATGTCCAATGGATAAGAGAGATGTATAAATATGGGTTGAATTTTGTGAGCTAAGCTTAGTATTAATATAAACATCAATGGAATTGTAGTTTTATGACAAGTGTTTTAGAGTGTTGAGCTTTCAAAATGATCTCAAAAGGATTATTGTTCTTAATTCTGATTGGCTCCTTCAATGCGTCAGCCACTGCGATTGAACAAAGTTTAAGAAGTAATAATTACAATGCATTAAAACCCCTTCAAATAGGCAACGCGATTCTAATTAGCAACAATTTAATTGTAAACAAAGTTAGTGATAACCGTCTTGTAATAATAATACTGCCACCTTTTCAGCGCTTTATTTGGCATAATTTTTTAAAAGGTCTATGTGTTTGAATATTGTCCGCGCGCGTTATTAAAATTTACGTTTTTCGATAAGCGGTTTTGTCAACGTGTGCTTTAGATCGCGCCGTGTGCTCTAATTTATTTGGAGGTGTTTTGGTGCGGGCGTGTGTGAAAATGAAAGTGAAATCGGGTTAAAGATTCATTTTAAGCCACTAAACCATGTCCATTTCATCTTCAGCAGAGGAGCAACCACCTTCTGATGACTGGTTGAAGGAGATTGAAGAGTCCGCGGGAAGTAAATTGTCTGCAATTCTGAAACGAGTGTGTTATGTTTAAAGTTATAAAGAGAAAAAACAAGTGACGTGTAATTGCTCTTAAATTAATCGCGAAAATTGTCACTTCCAGGGCATCACAAACATCAGTATTCGTAAACTCCAAACCAATCAAGAATATGACCAGATCGTATTTGATGATATTTATTTCCAAGAGAACAACACCGATGTGTAAGTGCTGATTTGTTTACATTAATTTGTAATTAAATGATGATCATTTCATTTATTTTTTATTATAAAGGTCAATTTCAATAGGTTTCAATATCAAAATTCGTTTAAGTAACATTCATTCTTAGAAATAATATTAATGCATAGTTTGCTTTTTTAACTATTTTTAAAATAGTCATTATGAGATAGTTATTCTTTAGAAGTTAGTTATTATTTGGAAAATTTATATTTTATTTTGTTGTTGTTGATAGGTCAATATGCACGTTATATTGACCTATTTATTATTTATTTTAATTATAAATAATATAATTAGCGGTTATCGTAAATTGTGTTAAGATTAAGATTTTTATTTGTTTAAAACTTTGAATGTTAAATTTATTGTGAATATCGTTATCTCGATTAAAAATCTTCTTATCATTTATATATACGTATGCCTATCAAGCTATTATATTCCTTATTTCCCCATTTGTGTAAATATATTAGGAATTAAAAAACTGTAAAAGAATAAATTATTTGGCAAAACGAATTATAATTAATTAATTTTTTAAAACATTATTCAATACTCTTTCTTAAAATATCGACTTTAATTTATCATTTTAAATTTAATCATTTAATGGTTAATTTTAAAAATTGAAAGTAATACTCTATCATCTCATATCAAAATATTCAAAACTGTTATTATTGAAATTCCCATAGTATAATACATTTTTCACTATTAAATTTTTTGTGCCTTTTAATAAAGAAATTCAAAAGCCAAAAATGATTTACTCAATGCTATTTACATTACTCCTATTATTTTTTAGTTTATTTTGAAGGAGAATAGATAAAAATATAGCCCTGCTGGGGTATAAATCGCTTTTTTTAAAAACTATGAAAACTCACCATCGGCTCAAATTTCCACACCCGTCTTCCCATTAAAAACATATGACTTACCACCAACTATATTAAATTTTAAAATAATTACTTTAATTTTAAATAATTTTCATTACTTTCGGAAAAAAAACTACTTTAAATATTAAATGTGAAATGTCTCATTGATTTATTTTAAAAAAATATTATTTCACTCAATTAATATTACTCTACTTTAAAAATATCATTAAATATGTTGTACTTTTAAATTTAAAACCAATCTATATAAAATAAAATTTATTTTATGTTTTATTACAAGCACCATTAAAGGGCTCGCCTCCACGAAGGAGATCAATTGCCGGATCAGGCAAATCGAGTCAGACATGCAGCACAGTGTTTTCACGGTGCAGATAGACCTGAACAACATCGAGCTGAAGGGAAACTATGAGATTTTGAACCGGGATCAAGTGGGACTGCTGCCGGTGACGAACATTGGAAACATTTCCATTTTACTTGAAAATGTGACTGCCTCGGGATTTATTGGCTTTAAGCGGAATGCAAATGATTCCTTTGAGACGACCAATTTCAATCTCGATTACATTCCCACCGCCATCGAGGTGGAGGTGCTGTACCTGGGCATGGGCAAGGAGGAGATTATCAAAAGTCGGGTGCGTCACACAGACATCGAGGACACAATTTTGAAACTCTTCAAAGCGGAATTGTGGTGGAAAATTCAGAGTGATATTATAAAAAAGAACATGGACAATGTTCTGAGCGATCTCTCAGTCATGGAGCTGTTCCAAAATCAGAAAGACGCCCTGATTCGTTATTCGATGCGAGGTGATTTCACCAATCGATTGGCAAACACCATTGTTGATAAATTTTTAACAAAAGCTAATGTTCTGATTAAAGAAAAAGGCTATTCGACTATCAAAATTAGCAACTATGAAAGATCCTTCTCACATTCCTTTGGTCCTGTCACTTTTTGGGGCGGGTTTTCGGCAACTGATGGGTTCGCTTCGAATCTATCCACCATATATAGGACAGGAAATTTCTCCATAGTCCCGATTGGTCCCAATTTAATTACCACCTTTGGAGCCTTAGGATTAAGACAATTTGGGGTAAGTGAATAATATTAGTTTTGTTTTTAAATATTCGTCAGAATAAATATTACAAATACAAAACTTTAGAAATTCAAGTATTCTAAGTATCCTAATAAAATATTTATTGAATTATAAATTCAAATATAAAATATACATAAATATTATATAACAAATTTTATTTTATTTTTAATTCAACTTTTATTATTTCTTTAACATTTATGTCTTTACATTAAAACTGTGTTTAACGAAGTAGTAAAATTTATATTTGAATATTTTACCTTTGATAAAACAAACAAGTTTATAACATTTTTAAGATTGTAATTATTTATTTTTTATTGTAAATTTTAAGTGTTTACCACTGTATTCAATGATTCCAGTTCAATTACAACAAATACAAAGCCCAAATATGGAACATTGGTCCCGGTGGGGAGATAAAATCGATTGCCAGATCCAATTCAGTGGCATTCAAGATCACTTCAACGGGATTAAATCCGTCCAGGCAGATTGAAATCAAGGATTTTGATTTTTACATTGAGAGACTAGAGTAAGGTTTCTGTTTATCTTATCCAAAATAAAACCCAATAAAATTGAATTCAAATTCAGTGACGTCGACGTCAACGTCATCGGGATGGGCTATCCGATGAATTGGCTGTTGTCTCGAGTGGCTACGTGGATGTTTGGATTCTTCAAAACCAACATTAGGACAGAAGTGGAAGCTGTGAGTGTTTTCAGTTTTACTTTAAAAACATTATTGATTTATTTAACACGAATCTTTTCCAGGTTCTACAGAAACAACTAAATTCAGTGATTGGATACAAGTTATCAAACGTAGATATTTAATTTTTTTATTTGATTTTGTTAGAAAGTTGTTGTCTTCTTAATTGTACTTATTTAGATTTTAATAAAATTAATTTTAGAAAATATTTTTTGCTTATTTTCTTTAAATATGATATATAAATCATTGGAATTGGTAAGTTAGCCTCAAAACCCGCTCAAGGATCATAGACCTTATTCAAATATGAATAACGAAGTTAATAAGACTGCGTCACCCAGACGGTCACCCGGGCCATATATTTTTTGTTTGTGTTGGGCCCGTGTGGTTTGTATGAAATTGACTCGGGCACCTATTAATAAAAAACGCTGTGTAAGCGTAAACAGCCTAGAGTGAATTTCATGCAAATTGCTCGGGTCCCGTAAAATGTTGTCCGTCTAGGTCGCGCAGCCTTTATATTTGTATGTGCGATAAGGTATCATCACTGGAAGTATGGCCATACGCCCCTCCTCGTATATCGCCCTAACTCACTACCTATCGCTGGCCCTATCAGTATTGTTGCTATCGACACAGTATTCCAATAAAAATGTAAAAGTTATTTAATTATTTAACTACATATGTCATAAAATATGCTTTATTGAGGTTATAATTTATAGCAAAAGTCATTATTTTAAAAATTTCCTGTTATCTTATATATAAAATTTTCTTATCACGTTACGTTTGACCAAGTTCCTCTGAATCGGCTGTTTCGATATTTATGAAATTATATAAACATATGGGGTTGGTTCGTGCCCAAGATACCATTTATTTTTACACCCTTAAATGATAAGGGTGTGCCAGTCCTAATTTAAAATCAAAAAAAAATTTAAAAGCGCTTTTTATGAATGGATAACGATTAAACCATGAAAAATACACACTTAACCTATCTTACAAGGTTGACCCACCCCTAATCAATGTTTTTAGCTTTTATTATGATTTTAATCATGGACAAATCATACACGCTTCTCAAAACTATTAAAGCTAGTAAGGGTGAGCTACCCCTAATAAAATTCTTTTAAACAATGCAATGTTTAAAGACGAAATAATCACAAATAGTTTAACCAATTTTATTCAAATTTTGTGGGCATTTGAGGGAGGTCAGTTAAAACGTATAGTTATATATTTATACTCCTAAATGTTGAGGGTGAGTCACACCATTTTTTGTTTTGTTTTGGATTTAATCATTATTAACTGTCGAAGCAGTAATGTCAATTCCATTTTTTTTCTATTTCTTTAGTTTTGAAAAACAAATTTTATTCTTATTTTAATAAAAAATAATTACTAATATAAATCCATGATGATTAATTATCACAACAGTTCATTTCCCCTTATAAGTTCATCGCCACAGACTTATACTGCTAAATTAAAACATATTTTCTAAAAATAATGAAAATGGCAAGGCGACATTTGCCGGGTCAGAAAGTAGTAATATATAATTTTATTTACTTCAGTAACAATTCTATATACATATTTACATTAATATTATATTGAAATTTTTGTGCTACCTAATTGGATTTGCATAGATATTTTTTAAGATCAAATAATTTGCTTGGATTAATGGCTTATAAAAAATAATATTTTTAAATTATGTTTCTAATTCGGAAAAATATTAATTATACATGCAAATTAAAAAAAAATTACAAGTTGTTTTAACATTTATTTTAGTAACCATTACTTTACTTAATTTTCGTTCTAATAAAAATTAATTAATAGTTTTATGATCAATTTTATATATTTAACTACCTCAAATTATTGCTTAAATAATTCTCTGCAAAATGAGTTTTAAAATTTAATAGAATGCAATTGAATTTAGCAAGTATATAAAGGGGGGTTTCCATTTATTTTGCAACGTTCATCAAAATGAAAGTCTTTTTCTGTATCACCGTGCTGTCGTTGTTTGTGTATTGCAACGGTTTTCCAAAGAATGAGTTTAAAAGGTTAGCTACACGTAAATATGGGAATAATAATACTAACATTTTTTTAAATTTAATTATCGAATTTCAGAGCATTTGTAGAACAACTAAAAAATGTTCCACAAAAGTCAGGAGTAATTGATCTCTCAGTTCCGCTGAGTTTAAGAGAAACTGGGGTTTATATGATTTTGTGGGATTTGAAGAAAAATCTTTAATTGATTTCTTTTCTTAGGGTAAAATTGATTACTTTACTCATGTTTTGTTTTGGGATGTTACTGGTACAATAACCGTTAGAGCAACTGTTGAATCTACTGCTAATATCCAAGTGGAGCTCGATACTGAAGACATAATGAACTCCAAGATAATGAAAATTGGTCTGAATATTACTTACGCGAAGTAAGACTTTATATTTAATATTTATAAGAAAATTGTTTTTTTTTGTGTTTCTTAGTGATTATAACATAATAACATTTATTTTCAAATTATTTTCAGTATTAATGATGTTGATATTAGTGGTTTATGGCCAGTAGTTAAAGAAATAGTCGAAACGGTTGTGAAAAATATGGCTAATAATAAAAAAGGCGAAATTATTGATGAAGCAAACAAAGTAATTACCAGCAAATCATTTATTGTAGTGAATTTGATCTAAAATTAATTTTTTTTTCACCCACAGAGGATCGCCGATTTTGTGAAACCTTACGAGGGAAAAACAATAAATCAGATTTTAGGAAATTGAATTCATCTGTTGAAAATGTAACTAAGAGAATTTCAATTAATAAAAGCAAAGTTCATTCAAATTACTTCTTATTTTAAAACACGAGCAAAGTACAATTTTATACTTTATTTCAATTTCTAATAAATCTATTGCTATAAAAATAACACAATCATAATTACTTTTGTGCAATTTCGTTACGTATCCTAATTGATTATCAACTCACAGTAACTTTGGATGGTAATAACGGTTATAAAATGAATATTCAAACATTATCATAAAAATTCAAGAATAAAATGTTAATCCCAACTGTTAGACCAAAAATTAATTAAATTTTTAAGATAAAAATTAATGTTCAATTGCAAAAATTAGTTTGGTAGACCAAGTTACGGTCTCTTTTCACTCAAACTGCAAAATGATTCATTACCTACAGTTATGTAACAATTATTTATAGAACAAGGTCGATAAGATAAGGCATTATTAAAAAAAAAGGGTTGTTTTAAGCCACGAGCGTAGTGAAGACCCGAGTGTTTAATAGTCCTTACCGACCTTTTATACAAAATTTTATGCATTTTTAAATAAATTAACACAAAACCTTAAATTTTTTTTTAATTGTTTATAGAAATTTATGTTCTACACACTACAAAGGCAAGTATTGTTGTTCAATGTGGGAAAACTATAGAGCATTCCTAAATTATAAATAAATTCAAATAAACCAGTGTAACGGTTTGGCAATTTTGTTAAACTTTAATTTCATTGCAGCGATCAATAAATTGAGAGAAATTTTTTTGGCAATCGCTTTTGATTTCATCGGCACAAATTCTAATATAGTTTTCAATGGTGTTTATGTTTCTATTTCATAACAAAATATTGATTCGAAACCGAATTTTTAAATATAAAAATCCGTAACTATAATCTGAGAGCGTCGGATAATGTTCGTTAAAATTTGTCAATATTTAACAGTAAAACCTCCAATATCAAAGTAACTTTTCATATAAATTGATGAATTTCGTTTACGGAGATCACACTTTAATAATAAAAAAGCACTAGTGCTTTAAAGATTTCTTTAAAGACTTGTTTTTTTGTTATATGAACGACTTTGACAGAACAAATTTGAATGTCATAATATCAATTTTAAGCAACAAAAATAAATACAAGCATAAACTACTATTAACCCAAGACCCAAGAAAATTTTATTTTACGAACATTATAAAATTAGCTTTTGTCAAAAAACAATATATAATTAGATTCACAATTGAATAGCTTGTCAATGGTATGATGTGATTTGCACCACAACCAAAGGATTCAATGTAGTACCTATGTAATTACAGGTTTTTGCAACAGTACATATACACACTACGAAAATAACTAGCCACTTTTAGCGTTCATTGATTATCAATTTTTTCATTGTTAGCTAATTATTTACCTAAAAGTATAGTTATATTTTTGAGGATGCTCCCATCGAAGCTTTTAAAACCTAACTGAGCCAAACAGTTAGAATTGACGATGGTGACCATGGATATTATTTTTTGTAAAAGTATTTACACAAATCTGTCTCGTGGCTGATGTGGTAACGCATCCGGCTGCCTCTTCGGAGTCAACTGGTCTAGGTGCTATTAATTGACTAATAATACACTGAAAACAAATAGTCACCGACATGTTGCAAACCCGTTGGTTGAGGTTGCGACCCCACATGTTCCTTACTTAGTAGAAGAAATAAAAAATGAATTTTTGGAATTAAAAAATCACAGTTTGTATTATGTTTCAAACCAGCTACATCAATCCAATCAATTTTGTGATGATGTTTTAAACTAGATCACTTAGTTGAGAAACAACATAATTCTCATTTAAAGAGTGGGACGATATACACTAAATCAACGATTTTTTATGTCTTTCTTTAACAATTCAGTAAAATTAAAATATCTATTTATTTGTTTTTTTTTCTTCAAAATTTGGGACCAGACATTGAATAAAATAAACACTAGTGCGCTAACAATTTTTTAACACTATGTACAAATATGAGTATCGTTATAAAAATTTCATTCATTTTGGTTACATAAAATTTATATTATGGAACAAGTATATTTCTTCTCAAAGGCGTTTTAAAATAATTTGTTGTTTGGGATTAAATAAAAAATCATTAAAAACTTTCCCGGCGTGGCGGGACAAGTGGATCTCGGTTTATAGCTTAGGCACATATGGTTTCTTCATATTCCTCTTATTCTTCTTTTATTTTTAATGCAAAGCCATGTAAAAATAACACACCCTGTATTTTCGAGCGGTGAAAACGAAATTGCAACTTGCTTATCTTATAAAATCAATTAATCGAGAAATGAGATTTTTATAATTGGCTCGTTTTTCTGCTGATCAGTAAATAGCAGTAAAAATATTTCGTGTGTCAACAATTTATCTCTATTATATTGTAACTGCAGAAATAGTAAAGGATAAAAAAATTTAATTCTGATAAAGAACTAAATTTTAAATTTGAATTCAGTAAAAAGGATCATATTCTTAGGTTTTTGTGATAATAACACGTATAACACGTAAAGAGTATTTTAAAAATAATAAATGTTAAATAACCATCATGTTTTACTAATCAACTTAATTTTAAATGAATACGAATATAAGGCTACTAAAATAAATAAATATTTTCCCACTACATTCCAGTACGGAACTTGGGGTAGTCTTAACCACACCCAACAAGTGTTAGACTTTTCCTAACTATTTGTTTGCAGTATATTAGTAGTTAATTAAAAGCACATACGGTTATAAAAGGATCCAGTCAATCCGTCCATTTTATTTTTTTGCGGCATTACTTGTAATACGCTAGGGAGTAGGGATATTCGATCCCACGACCTCAAGGAGGGCGTTAAGAGTGCAAACCACTTAACTATAGGCAGATAACTATAAGGCTACTAGTACGTATAAAACGTCTGAGATAGAACAAATATTAGGACGATATTCAGTGCTATGCATAAAATTATAAATCTTTAATATTTTTTATACAATTTTGTATAGTAATAGTGCCATTATAGTAGTCAACGCTTACTCC
>JXOV01009321.1:0-11783 GCA_001014945.1 Clogmia albipunctata | reverse complement strand
ATTTGTAATTGTTTGCAGGTATTGAATTATACTTTATTCAATACTGTAAGTATATGAAACAATTTATTGAAGAAGCATTGGTAACTAAAATGTAAACACTTTTCAATAGAATTGTATAAACAAATTTTGACAAAAAAACACATATTTGTGCCATAATATCAATTTCAAGAATTTAAATCATTTTTCTTTTATATTGAATTCATAGAGAAGTGTATGTTTGTAATTATGTGCTAGCTTCACAATTCTATTTTTAAAGTGATATTTAAATTTCTATCACTATATTTCTCTTATTCAAACAAATATTTGTATAAAACTCACTCTAACTGACCAATTAGATAGATACACTGTGAATTAAGGTCAAAACCGCACTTGTTTTTCCGTGATATCTCTGGAACCAAAAGACGTTGGAACTTCAAATTTACACACAATATATCTTTTAACAGATTACATCTTCATGTCATCGCAGATTTGCAAAAAATGGAATAGATTTTNAACGAAAAACCGCAACATCCGAATGGGTCAGCGTTATATCCGAACTTCCCTTCTCTCCGTTATGGGGCATTATATAAACAATCCATTGATGGGGGTAGTTAGACAATCCGAAATATATACAGAATTGCATAAATACATTTTAAGAAGCGCATTTGGGTTGCGAAGTTATAGCAGAAAATAGTTAAATAAATTTCGAATTTAAATAATGTAGTGATGGCTATCGAAAACTGTTCTCTTTGTGCATCTTTGCATACCAATATTGATATAATAGAACAGCTAATAAAGTCACAATCACGGATAATATTTTCTGACACATAGAGGGTTTTAAGCTATTACGCGCTGTAACTAACAAACGGTTCGAGGTATTTTAGACAAACCATTATAAAATAAAGATTAATAAATACCCTACAAATCGTCCTTACATAGTTTTGGACCAGCTATGACTTCGCAACCCAAATGCGCTTCTTAAAATGTATTTATGCAATTTTGTTGCATAAAACTGATATTACGACACCAAAATTTGTTCTCTCAAAAACGTTTTTAAATGCTTTAAAGAATTCTATAAAGCACCAGGGCTTTTTCTTTATTATTAAAGTGTGACCTCCGTGAAAGAAATCCAACAAATTTATATAGACGTCAGTTTCGTTGTGTATGGATTTTAACTGTATTTGTGGATGATTTCACAACAAAACGGTTTATTTAAATCTAAGTATACCGTTTTAATGGAGATGCACATATTACTCTTTCAAGCAGAACATCACGGAATGTTTAAATTTAAATTTAATGTATTAATTGGAAGGTCAACATGATCCATCTTCCCATGGACTTAGAAAAAGAAAGAAAACAATGTGTGGTTGACAAAAAATTTTAAATTTAATTTTAAGAAAACGAATGTTATTTTAAATTTTTGTGTTAATTTATAAAATTTTGCATAAAACACAGTCGATAAGCATTGTTCAACTCATAGCCATTATTAAGCCATTTACCATCGATCGTGAATTTTAAGGACTATAATGCTTAATTATGTCTCTTCTTTTCGACCTAGTCGTGTAAATAATCATTATGTAAATACTAGTATTACGGAATTTCTGAAGAAAAAAAATATTTAGAAAGTATTTTTTTACATTCAATATACTTTCCATATTAACCCTTCATCAAATTGTATTAACGTTAAAAAAATCGACTTTTTATGAGGCTTTTAAACTTTTTTAATAAAATTTGCGAATATAAGTATTAATTTAATGTTTGTAGGTTTGGAAAGTAGATTATGTAATAAATTAAATATTTTAAGTATAGAGATTCTTCAAATAAAATTAAAAATTTCCCTTTCAATTCCTGTAAGGAACATGGGGTGTCGTAACCTCAACCAACGGGTTTAGCGACATTTCGGTGACTATTTGTTTTCAGTGTATTATTAGTGAATTAATAGCACCTAGACCAGTTGAAAAAGGATCTAATCAATCCTATCCGCCCAGGGATCGAACCCTTGACTCCGAAGAGGCAGCCGGATGCGTTATCACATCGGCCACGAGACAAATACCTAACATAAATTGTGATTAATTAAATCTACACAAAATATTGTTCAAAGGGATCCATTTCCGATAAAATTGAATTGAAATTCGATTTTATGATTTTACTATGGCTATTAGAATCAACAGGTACAAGTCAGAGAAGCCTGTTGTAATAGGCCCATTGAAAGAACAAAATGCTTTTGATTCCAAAATCGTTTTCGGTTAAGGAAAACTGTTCTGGGGCTGGCGGTGGGATGCTGGTGGATCCCTGGAGCGAAGTTAACGAATGGCTGAGCAGCACAACTATTTAACTGTTTCCGAAAACTTTTACCACTTTCCGTTCGGCTTTTAGCACGGAGGGATGATGATGGTCAAGGAAATGTTCTTTCGCCTTGGCTGATTTCATGCTTCTGCTGCTAGTAATGCTGTTGTAAAAGGCACTGCCACGAGATGAGCCGAGAGAAAAGGGAGGAATTCATTTATTGCAGCCGAAAATTGAGTCAGGAGGAATTAATTAAAAGGAGATTAAAGTTGGTTGTTATCAGGCCGGCAAAAAAACGTCAAGGATGTGTTACGGTATTTGATGGAAATGGACACTGATAAGTAGTCGTAGAGGGCCCTTTAGCAGGAAACTATATTAGATTGTTCAAAAAGTAGTGTTATTTTTGCGATAAGCTGGGTTTTGTTCAAAATAAGGGAGTATAAAAATCTAGTTTCTAGTTAGTGTTTTAAAGTTAATTAAATGTGCAAATAATTTCGCTTAAAAAATTATTATTTGAACAAAACTTTAAAAATCTTCTCAATATAGATATTTAATTTAAAAAGTTCATAGTTTTCAACAATTATATTAATTACACATGTTTGAAGTTAAGAAAAAAATGAGAATCGTTTAAATTTATTTTATGAATATGAAATAATCTTAAATTGATATTGGTTAGTGGGCGCAGAACCCGCTCGGGGATTTTAGCCTTTATTCACATATAAAATAATTGAATACGATAACTGTCCAGGTGTACGAAAACGTGTCATTAGGTGTATGGTAGGCAGCCATACGCCCTTCCACTAACTTATTGCTATCCTAATAGTAGTGTCTTTAAATTATCTTGGGAGCGTTTGGATAGGAAAGGATATAAATGTTATACGACCCGCTATTCAGCACCGCACACGAGGGCAGTACAGGTCTAGCCACTTTAAGGAGAGGTTCACAATTTGTAATACGGAAATTTGGAGCGGTTTCTCCCTGCTCTGGTCATACTTCGTTGAGAGTTAAATATTTATAAGACAAATAATACTTTGATAGTCTAGTAATATTTGTTAATATTTACTACAACGGAAATTTTCCACAAAGACGCATAAATTTATATTCACTGTTCAATGTAAATAGTCAACAATCATGTTCTTTTAATGTACTATAAATCGGGCTACATTTTACCGTCCCCAGTTTAACCAGAATGATCATCCCCAATTAGACCAAGTTGAAGGATCTTTCGTTTAGCCTATGAAACCAGAAAATTTTGATAGAATATGCTGTTGAATTCAACAACAATGAAAAACAAATAGCGTTTGTGATTACGAATTCCTACTCATTGTATTTCAATTTGCGAATTTTCCAAACACAAAAGCTTGATTTTAATCCTTTTTAATCATTTGTTTTTTTTCGACTTTCTTTTGCAGAGTTACTTGTACCACCACTTCCTCCATCCTATCTTACTAATAGTGAATTGGATTTATTTCAAATAATGTGCGCAGTAACGGAGCATTGGGAATTGTAGTATTATAAAAATATTACTTACTAGATTCAGTTTACAATAGAAACTCTCTTTATTTGTCGACAAGTATGGATTTATTTTGAAGATTTGAGAAAATTGAATAATTTTAAAATAATAAAGGATCACCATGAAGAAAAAACAAGACAAAATTTCATACAAATCAGTCAAAATTTCTCCTTTTCGTCAATTATTATTAAATGAGTTTTTGACTGAAAATTTCATGCAAAATTTATAGTCAGTACCAAAATCGATCTTAGTAACCAACTTGCTTCATTGACAGAATTGACAATTTTTATACATTTGTCGTCTGAAAAGGTTATTAAATTGAAATTTTGTCGTTAGATACGATTGATGCTGAAGATTTGTCCTCAATAAAATAATGTCAGTTATCTAATTTTCTAGTTACCCCTTTTTTTAAGTTTTAACACATTTTTTATTGTTTCCATTTGTATCTATTGATAACATTGGCGAAAACTATTCCTAACGACTTGCAAGGTAGTAGCACTTAATAAAAATAAAATGGACGGATTGACTGGATCCGTTTACATCGGTCTAGGTGCTGTTAATTGATTTATAATACACTGAAAGCGTATAGTCATTAAAATATCAAAACTCGTTGGTTGAGGTTGAAATGCTCTATGTTTCTTATTTGAATAAAAAGGTAAGATATTGTGTTAAATATTTGGTTAATATTTTTTGTAAAATAAAAATTAATATAAATGATAAATTCTTTCGGGAGGGCTTTTATAATTTGAACATTTATTCAATTTATTTGCTTTTAATGGAGCAATTTTCAATCAATATTTAACAAAAAAAGCCAATTTTAATGAATAATCTGCATTTGAAACGATATGACATTATACAGAAAATATCAATTTAGCAAATAAAATAAAATTTAAAGATTTAAATGATTTTAACAAAAATCTAATTTAAGATTAAATGTTTAAAATATCCAAAAATCATATAACATTTCAAATCTTCATTAGAAAATATTATTTTTCCGAAAACGAGGCGACTTTCTGATCCACGTAGTAGAGATAGGGATAAAGATATATGATCCCGGGGAAAATGGGGTAATTGAGGAGGACTTTCGCCAAGTTTCAGGTCTCGACCAGGCAGCAGCGGTGTGGAGGTAGGGATGATGACGTGATATGGCCAAGGGTGAAACAGAATATAGGAAAACTCGTAAAACGAAAATCTGATAATCCAGACCAGATGAGAAACAAATCCCTTCCTTGTGCCCAGAACCATATCCACTGAATTGAAATTCACGTAATGGTATGCGATGTTGTTAATAATGTCGTACAATTTATTATCCCCCCATGTAGTAGGCTTCACGTTTGCCTCCTCTAAAGAAGACGATTCCTCTGATGAGGGGAGGGTGAAGAAAATAGGCGCAAAGGCAAGAGCGGGATCTGGAGAGGAGGAAGAGGACGAAGCCATTGAATAAATAAAGGGAATGGGGGAGGTTAAAGTTGAGTGATTTAGAGGTTGACAAGATAACGAGGTCATCGAATCAATCTTATTTGAGGTTGAATTTTTATTGGTTCAATGCCGATACCCCTTTTATTAAAATATAAAAATTTTATGGTTTCCGCATAGAACCCCTAATTGAAAGGAGAATCCTGTTTAAAGAAACCCACGTGAACCAATCCCAAACACCCTTCCCCCTTATCGTTAGACCATTTGTAACTAAAATACATTGTCCTGTTTGTGCAATTTTTATCAATTACATTATTGCGAAAGGGACCATATTATTTTTATCGACACTACTCTGCAATATCAATAAATAAACTTTGACCAAATGGCTCTAAAGAAATTCCTTGTTGTTTTTGATAACCCTTTACAAAAGGCCTGGAAAAAATTACTACCTAATTTATTAGGTCCAATTGTTCTCTTTTTATCAATGGATTTTATTTTTATTCAACAAATTTCTGAATTTAATTCAGTACAAAGAAAGCTATAAAATTTGAATTAAGTTGTGCATTTTAGTTAAATTTATATTTTTAGTCAAAGATGTTTTCAACGAAGAAGTAATATAATGAATTAATAATAAATACAGGCAAAGAAATTTTAAAGAAGAAACAGAACTAACTATACATTTGTCAAAATAATGATTGTANTAAATACAGGCAAAGAAATTTTAAAGAAGAAAAGGGAACTAACTATAAATTTGTCAAAATAATGATTGTATATTTAAATTATTGTTCAATTTTTATTGTATTTCGTTCAAAAATCTATAAATCGGAGGAAGGAATAGATCATTTTGCCGGCTATCATTTGTTCATTTTGTTATTATATGAATGAATCTCGATTTGCGTCATCAACTTACAATTTAGTTTTTTGGTCTTTTGCTAGGTCCTTGAAACAAACCGTATTATTTGTAAATGAATTTTACAGATTATAATAAGAATATAATTAAATAATAATCTACTATGATTTGATTGAGCATATTTATTTTGCATATGAGTTTTATTAATACAAGTGAAAGTGCACAAAAATTTAGAGTATCCTTAATCAAACATCTAGAGCAATCGACCATTTTATGGCGTCTTCATGAAGATTTTTGATATCTTAAAGTTCTTCAGTATATCTCAGCTCCGGGCATTCTGACCGTATATGCTCGATTGTTTGTTGAGTCGTTCCACACTGGCAGGACGGATCGTTTTTGAAGCCCCATTTGTTCATAAGGAAGTTGCATCTTCCATGGCCTGTACGCAGACGGTTCAAACTACACCAGGCCTTATGGGGTAGTTGAAGTTCCGACTTGACATGTTTACCAAATTAAAAAAATGGTGATTGAAGTCAATCACCATCACCATCAAATCCGTCTTCAAGCAGTTGTTAAGCTAGTAGCAACGGAGGATGTCTCGATTTAAGTCTGTGGCGTGCTGGAATCAGTAGGTCATCGAGGATTGGAGTACTTTCATCCCCTCTGAATTTGGTGTATTGTCATAATAGGGCGTTCTTCCTAAACAGATCAGGTGGTAAGATGTTGCAAAGCGAAGGTAACCAAATAGTTGGAGTTGACGAAACAGTGCCGCTTACAATTCTCATAGTTCTATTGAGCTGGACATCGATCATTTGAACATGATCAGTACGACGAGACCAATAACAATGTACCATCATCCTGTTCCCTTCCATTGTTCTCTTTATCCGCTTTTGGCAACTTAATATTCACGTTTTCATATATCATAGAAATGAGCACTTTTCAAGTTATTGAAACTTGTCACAAACAAATACAACAGTATTTAATAATTATTTATTATTTATTATTATTTAAACTCAATTAAAACTCCAATGAGAACTTTTATAAATTTGCTTAAATAAGATCCAAAAGCATATACGGTCAGAATGCCCGGAGCTGAGATATACTGGAGAACTTTAAGATATCAAAAATCTTCATGAAGATGCCATAAAATGGTCGATTGCTCTAGATGTTTGATTAAGGATACTCTAAATTTTTGAGCACTTTCACTTGTATTAATAAAACTCATATGCAAAATAAATCCAAAACCCACATTATTTTAAAATACAACATACATACAGTATAGTATATTTCGATACAAGTGGTGAAATTAAGGTTATTACAGCACGAATTTATCAGTTATTTTACAGAGTGCAGCGAGTAAAAATAGGTAAATGAGTGCTTTAATAACCTATTTCACATGTATATCGAACGCTATTTTGTGTAATTCTGAAAAAAAATACCAATTAATCGATAATCAAAAATAAAAACCGTTCGCAGCTGTTTCTTTTTCAAATTGCAAACACAATGTGTACAAGTAAGACAGTGTGTTTATTAGATGAAAATACTCATAACCAAATGGTTTTGACAACAATATGTATTTTCATTAAATTGGTGACAATTTCCGTGCAAATTTTGAATTATTTCAGCACTCCGTGCAGAAAAGTAAACCGTTACTGAACTAATTTCCGCGAAGAAAATTCTACTTTTTGATACGTAATTACACTAAAGAAGTTTTCACATGTAGATTCATGTTAAAAGTAAAATTTGCACTTAGTAAATAGAAATTTTTAAACTACTTCAAAAGTTGAGCAGTTTATAATTATTTCAACGTTTACAAACTCTTACCATGTGGGAGTGTTACCGAAACCCCATTTGGAATAGATTGGAATATAAAGTGCGTGAGGGCGTCATTCGTTCACCCTTTAGAAAGGTGTCGGTGGGAAATTTCCCTTCCCGCCATCTCACTTTTAGACGTGTCTCGATTGTTGAACATTCCACACTTACTCGGCCCAAAATAGGCGAGGAGGGCTAGAGTGGATACGCCACCAGGAGATAGGTATTATTTGTGCCCATAAGTTAAGTGTATAGTGGCTGCGGGGAAGCGAAATCGAACCTAATTCGGAGCAAAGACTTTTCTCGAGGAAAAAATCAAACCGATAAGAAAAGGGATCTGGAGGTAGTGGTGGTGGTGCTTTAGGATTCAGAGGGATTCAGTTTCTTGTTAACTCAGGGCCCAAATCGAGGAAATCTTTTCGCAGTGTTTATCAGCGGTTTCAAATCGTCGGTTCGGCAAAGGGTTAAGGGATTGTCGGCAATAAGTGGATTAACCCTCTTTTCTCAATCCTCAGCTCGATTTCTCTCTCTTGGTTAAACAAAGAACGGTCAATATTAATTTTTAATTTTAAAGGGCGACCAAAAGAGACGCTCGTCTTCTCCCTTCCAGACAGTCCTTCCACATAGACTAATAAAACAATTTCATCAAGGTTGGTTCACTTTATCAACTACTGAATTTTTTATCACCGATTTCAAGTCGCAAATGAAAGTCCACACCAGTCGAACGTGCAAACAGATCACTCGGATTTTGTCAAATGCTGATATTAATACTTTAAGGGAACCTTTTGCTCGTTTTTTACTGAATTGAAAAATATATTAAATAGATATAGTATTTTTTGAAATCTTCATTTCTTATTGGGTTACCAAGATATTATTTTCAATATTTTTCGTTTATTAAATTAAATACTTGAAAAATAATACAAACGAAATATTGTCTAATAAAAATATTAAAAACTAATTAAATAACTTGCTTTCTTAAGATTATCGGATTTCCAATAAGACTACAGTCATTTGTTGTATTTGTTTGTTGACAAGTTTCTATAACTTGAAAAGTGCTCATTTCTATATGCAAACGTGAACATTACGTTGCCAAAAGTGGATAAAGAGAACAATGGAAAGGAACAGGAATGGAACATTGTAATTAGTTTCGTCGTACTGATCAATATGACCAATCAAATCATAATAGATAATTATTTCAATATAGAGCCATCGATATTATTCGTTTATAGGATAATCCGGTTTCCAATAACATGAAATTTTACACCTGGATCCCAGGTATTTTTTTAATATTTTTAATTGAAACAAAATGCATTTTAAACTATATAATTCTGTTAATTAGTTCTATGATGGAACATCTACATTTTTCTATGCTCCAGAAGCGTTAGAACTATATAAGGGATAAAATCACATCCTTCCGATACACAGAAACTGGGACCTTCAAATGAATTTTATAATTGCAGACCATAGGTATTGAGGTTTAGAGATATTAAAAATTCGGGTATCGTTAACGGCTTAGAATTTTTAAGGCATATGCTTGAAAATTGCTTTGCAACATCCCTTTATTATGAAAAATAAGATTGATATCCTATTATTGATTACTTTTAAGGTGGATTTGAAATAGTGATAAGTTGTTATTAGTAGAAGTCAGGATTAATGGAAGTAGAGCCAGTTTTTCTAGAGCCTCGGGTGTTAAAGTAAGAAGTATCTTCTTTGGTGTGATCCTGATTTTAAGAATTACCTTAAAGAAGATAACTTAAGGGCTATTCGCTTTGGAATCTACTTGAATTCTAAAGATTAAAATTGTTGTAGAGTAAACTGAAAATGAACAAAACTTGCACCAAACTTATTATCACTTATACGACTGGAAAGAAAGTCTTTACAAATGATAGAATCAAAGGGATGAGGTTTCCCAGAACAATAACAGGCACGACATTATGAGGTTAAATACTTGGACGACGAGGAAGGAACATACGGGTCTTTAAGACCAGAAGAAGAAATCTTTAAAAAAAGGTCTTCAAATTTTAATTAATTAATTTATGTTTTATTGAGTGTAGAAAAAGTAATACTAAAAGTACATAATCTTTCCTCGTAATCAAACTATAGCTAACAATACAAGTTTACCACTTTCCAGAATTATGTAAATTTTCTTGGAATTGAATAAATTCCTTTGTCAATTGTTCTCTTAAATATACATTATTAAACATCTTAGAATCAACACATCACAATAGATTTAATTATTCAAAACTCAAACCGATACTTTAATGAATTCGGAAATTTAATCTTCACTTAATGAGTTCCCGTTAATTAAATCAATAAAGACGTGTTAATGGAGCTCGGTAAATATTTAATTTAGTATAATTTTATATAAATTTAAATTAATTATTCTCGGGAAGTTGTTAAGAGATTAAATTTAACTTTGATAAAATGATAAGCAAGTAAATATTAAATGCCTATATACCCTTAATTCTTATATAAAGAAATTAGAAAAATGATGATCCACAATTGTTTTATTAGAATTTTATACAACAAGTTGATTATTTTTATAATAAGACTCAACCTGATCATAATAGACCAGCTGCAGTTAATCCTTGGCGTGCAGACCAAAGCGAAATCTCTTTCGAAATCCCCACGGAATGGCCATAAAGTGGAAGCCGGTCTTGATCATAAACAATATTTAAACGTTGTTTATACCAAATGCAAATTTGAATAATGTCTCCATTTTTTCGCATTCCGCCAACATTCCAAATATACAAATAAAAAAGCGAAAGAGAAATTATGAACACAACAACGAGTCATCATAATTTTTCAGGATGGCGAAATTTTATTGTTTTACTTTCAGATTACGCCAGTACTCGTACATTGCAATGCACTTCTTTCAATTTTATACTAAATTAGGGTTACAACTTCCAATCAATGTAAATAAATAAATTGTCCCTTTTAATTCCTATAAGGAACATAGTCTCAACCAACGGGTTTTCGACATTTCGGTGACTATTTGTTTTCAGTGTATTATTAGTCAATTAATAGCACCTAGACCAGTTGAAAAAGGACCTAGTCAATCCTACCCGCCCAGGGATCGAACCCTTGACTCCGAAGAGGCAGCCGTATGCGCTACCACATCGGCCACGAGACAGATAATCAATGTAAATACTTACTTTAAAGAAATTTCAGAGGATAACGTTACCTTTTCAGTTGCCGATCGGAAATCTTAATGGTTCCTAAAGGATTTACTTAATAGAGTCAAACATTCCGTGTCTGTTAGTGCAAATTAAACGTACGTGGACAGTAAATTGGTGATTTTTCTGCTACTAGGAAAAAATTGAATAAATACAAATTAATAAATGTATTCCAGCGCGATGAATAATGGAAATGCAGTTCCTCATTAGAAGTTGATGGCAACGTCGAGAGGTGTCTAATGTGGTGACAAAATAGAAATGGTTCGTCACTCTATTTTATTTTTAAAATGAAGTTTTGATCTAGATTATTTTTGGGGCTATCAAATGGCAATTTTTGTAGTTATTTAGTCAACGATGTCAATAATTTAGCAATTATTTAAATTACTTTGATTAGGAAAATTACTTGGACCCAGAGTCCAGACCGGTATGCGTCATTGAGGGAGAGAGAGGATCTTTTAAAATCACGGTTGTGGCGACCTAAAAAAACCAGAATGTTTAGTAATGCTTATCGACCTTTATCAATAAAATAAACTTAATGCATTTTTAAGAAATTGACTTTCTATAAAACATATTTTTTATTGTGTGATAAAATAATGAAATGGAAGAGAAAAGTAATTACGATTTCTCTTACCAAAACCCTCCACAGTCCATTAAGGAATTTGGAGTAGTCTCAACCTCAACCAACCGGTTTTAGACTTTCCATTACTGTTTATTTTCAGTTTTTTTTTTTGTTTGCCCCTTGACCTCCCCT
>JXOV01009310.1:4073-21432 GCA_001014945.1 Clogmia albipunctata | reverse complement strand
CTAGGACAATTGTAACATCATGCCTACTAATAATTTATTTAGTTATTTATTCAGATTTTCAATAAAAAAAGAAACTTCTTATTTGGATTGAAAATTCATTCATTCAATTCAATTTTATATTTGGTAATATGAGTCGTATAAAATGTACAAAATGTTAAACGAAATCTCGCGAAATTTTATTTAAACTTACTATAATACCAAATAAAACAACAAAACGCAGGTTCTTATGAAATAGCCAGACTTCATGCATCGGCCACGAACCAAGGGGACCAAATTCCACCAAAAAGCTTACATAAAGACATCTTTGCCTCATGCTGGCGCTATAAAAATTCTCGCTATTCGTTCTGCTGCCGTGGAAGCTAGGACAAAATGTCAGTTCCATATAACGCTAGAGAGAGTGGTCTTCTATTAAATTTAAACACTGTCTTCCTCCACTGTTTCCAGAGTTGTCATAAGATTCCCCAAAGCGAAAAAGCGTCCGCAGAATAAGCATCACGGTTCTAGCTGGTATTAGAGTAACTAATAACTATTCCTACGTTAGCATCCATCTATAGGTCCCTTCTTGGAACTACTGGTCTATATATTGCAAGTACAAAATAATAAAATAATAGAAAATAATCTAATTAAGACCCGTTTCGAATTTCAACTATGATATTTACTCGTTAAACTGTTATTTTACCGGTTACATTTTATAGTTTTGTTTTTATTAATTTTTCATTCTGAAAATAATATTGAACATACCATCAAACACTTTTAGTGCTTGTTTTCGTGATAACTAGAACAGTCTATAATAAACATAGAATTGAATAGTGCCATTAAAGACTTAATAAAAATCATCTAAAATTGAAATTGAACAATGCTTATCTAATAGGAATTGTATAATTAACTCAAACATTCTCCACCAAATTATAGATTAATCTGTAGAATGGTATTCCCCAATACACTTAGTATTTATAGACTTTAAACGTGCCTTTGATAGCATTCACCATTAACTCGTATGAATTATCAGAGCAATACATTAAGACATCCAGAAGAGAGGTAATAAAATTTCCCGACTCGTGACTCTCAAGTATCTCTGCTCAGGAGATAACAAATCAATTATTTTAAAATTAAATTGCTCTGAATTGATCACCTCAGAAATGAGGAGTTTTTGGTGATCTAAATTAACTTGGAGAATGTCACTTCAAAGTGTTAAAGCCGAAGAAAGAGGAAAGTGAATCCCATGAAAAGAGTTATACAAGGGCAGGTCAATAAGCCTTTAGAAGCAGGTATAAGGTCAATGATTTCAAGAAATTTTGTTTATATTTTTCAGCATCCTCCACAAAGATTAAAATACTTAGTTACACATTTCTCTATTTTTTAAAACCCATCTAAAATTAAAACGAAATATGAATTTTCTTAAGTTCTGTAAAACAGCATATAAGCTCTTTTGTCTCACATTTCAGTTCTTCGTAAGACTTTTTTAAGGTTAAATACTGAAAATAGTCGTAATAAATCATGTCTGCAGAATAAAGAAGTTGGAGCATCAGTTCGTAGTCTAATCCAAACATTTTGCCCTTTGCAACGGAAGAGGTAGAAATAGACAAATGAACAATGTTTTCTTCGCCAAATGAAGTCGTTCTGTTCTCTAATTCGGCGTTAAATCTTTTCAAAATTTCAACATGGCCAAACCCTGTGAACCTTTTAGCCTATTCTAGGGTAATTGATGCAGATAAAGCTTTCGAATTTCCTTAAATTGTGTCAATCATACGATTAGGAAGTATTTCTCACTGGCAGATTTTAGTCCACTTTTCGACTATTTAAGCTTTTTAGTAGGTATCGACGAAGTCATGGTTTGAGAATAATGCCGAAATGACGAAAAAAGTCATTTGGATTGTGATCAAACTGCATCAAACAAAGTTATAAATTAACCTCACTGTGTGCTTGTTGCAAAAGTGAGAATTCGCGGCACGCTTTACACGGGCAGATGTCTAATTACCAATACTTATCCTGGATAAGGACAATGCAGTANTAATGCCGAAATGACGAAAAAAGTCATTTGGATTGTGATCAAACTGCATCAAACAAAGTTATAAATTAACCTCACTGTGTGCTTGTTGCAAAAGTGAGAATTCGCGGCACGCTTTACACGGGCAGATGTCTAATTACCAATACTTATCCTGGATAAGGACAATGCAGTATCTTTAGATGCATATTAACTCAGCTATCTGGAGTACTTTTAATCTGAGGTCTAGTGTTTTTTATTTAATCCTCTGTGGAAGTCGTTTTCGAGGTGCAAGGACTTGGCTAAAAAATCGACATTTGACAACGATGACACTTGTTAGATCAATTTTGATTGCTGAAATTGAATGATAAGAATCATTCAAAACAGAGATACTGGAAAATTACTGATAAAAATCATATTTTTCATCTAGACAAAATTAAGTTTAGACATTATTTAATAATTCTTAACTTTTAGATTACTTTATTTCAGTCTATTTTCGACTGCCACCGCTACAAAGCAAAGACCTATAATTTAATATCGTTTATTTCATTCCAACTTGTTAATTTACCCTTGGTTTTACCTGTGCGAATGCGTGGATGCTCTCTCGTGTCAAAAGTATCTTCCCTCAAGTGGGGCGGCAGTCCTCTCAGGTTGTCGAGATGCTAAACGGATCTCCAATGTGTTAAGTCTACCTTCCAGCGAAGTAAAAAAGCTATGTCCAATGTAGGAATTTGCATAAATTATTGGTGAGTTTTCACAGTCTGAATGGTCCATATGGGTTTTAACATGATTTCATTGTGCATAAAAATGAATCCTAATCATTTTTTTCAACAGCCCAAGTACAGGAAGTACGAGTAAAGAGCCTTTGAACAAAAATAAAAGTTGCTGTTAATTGAATTGAACCCTATTATTATGAGGAATGTAAATGTAATGATATTTGTAATCAATATTTTTCAATATCCTAAATAGATATGGGCAGACAATTATTCAATCTTGTTACAAATTAATAATCGTGACAGATAATTTTGATAAATTATTCGTATGGATATTATGGATGGAATATTATTAGTTTTCTTGTTCAACCTGGAAAGTTTTCCTATACCATTTTTTTGACAATTTAAAGCATTCATTGAATATATGTTGCTTTTTCATTAAGTAAAAAAAAAACAACCAGAATCTTAAGATTTAGAGGAATTTTCGGTTAAACATGCTCATCATCAAGTGGTAATAAATTAAATATAAAAAACA
Organism: Clogmia albipunctata; assembly: GCA_001014945.1. Lineage (NCBI taxonomy): Eukaryota > Metazoa > Arthropoda > Insecta > Diptera > Psychodidae > Clogmia > Clogmia albipunctata. The sequence continues at coordinate 18,200 of JXOV01009310.1, read as the reverse complement.
TAAGATATATTCAGAATAAAACAAACAACATATTGACATAATATTTTCATGTCTATCAAAATCTTTTGCGTTTTTTAAAAGTAAGACTGGTTATCTTTTTAGGAAATATAAGCTAAACTTAAAAACATCTGCTTAAAATTTCCACTTTGTATTTTTGTATGGAAAGTTTCTTTTGTTATAAACTTGTAAAAACTAGAAGAAGCTTCCAAGAAATACTTGTTTGTGTAACTCAACGGTTTTTACCTGGTTTTGAACAAAAGTTTACTCTCATAGGTTGAAAATTTTTGAATATTAATATTTTATATTAATCAAAAGACTAATATATTCATCATATAAAATTTACTGAATAAGGATCTGATTCTATTTTTGTTTTTTAACAATCAATAATTTGGTTCATCGATTTTTAGCAATATTATTGATTTTCGCCAGCCATTAAATTGGAGCATGATAAAAATAAACAATTACCCATTCACAAAAATATTATACAAACTCTTTATCACTAGTTTGTGAATTGAGTTACGTGTTCTGGTTCTACTAAAACCGGATCGAACCAGTCTTTGTTTGTCAAGTGGACATCGTTTGACCGCCTGATAACAGACAAGATACTGGAATGGGTTCCATTTAGTCTAAATTGGATTTTTTGTGTTACTGTTACTATTATTCTCAAGGTTATTTTTTCATTTTCTTTATGAAAATAATGACTTCTAATTGAGTTTCATTAAGGTAGGTTATGTTTCATTCCCCGATTGTTATAAATGGTTTAAATATATTCTTTACAAAGGCTCTTTTATTATTTGACCTACTTTTTGTAGGGATGAAAAAAGAACGCAATTTAACAAAAACAGAGTATTTTTATTTTAAGTCGTAACATGTAGTGGTGTAAATTTCTTTTTGATGTTTAATCATAACCACAAATAGACCAAGTTTGTCCTTGGGACTTATTTATTGCCATTGCGAATGCCAGTCTTATTGGGAATTGATTACGTTTGATTTGAATTGGTGTAGGAATCAAAGGGATTCGTGGAAGCAATACATTTTCAAGAACTTGATATAAATAAATTGAAAAAATTGGAGAAAGATGGAATTCTCCATTATTTTGTACTTTTAGCGTAGAAGATTAAGTTTAAACCATTTTTGGGAAGAATATGGTTGTACAAAATAATCCATTTACTGTTTCAGTATCTTTAACAGCGTCGTCGAGCGCAGCGAGTTAAAAAAATTCCCTTTCAATTCTTGTAAGGAACATGGGGGGTCTCAACCTCAACCAACGGGTTTTCGACATGGCGATGACTATTTGTTTTCAGTGTATTATTTGTCAATTAATAGCACCTAGACCAGTTGAAAAAGGATCCAGTCAATCCTACCCGCCCAGGGATCGAACCCTTGACTCCGAAGAGGCAGCCGAATGCGTTACCACATCGGCCACAAGACAGATAGGTAATGAGAGCTGTAATAACCGATTTCACACGTGTATCGGATGCTATTTTGTGTAATTCTGAACAAATACCAGTTAATTGATAATTAACAATAAAACCCGTTCGCAGCGGTTTTTTTTCTTCAAATGTGGACACAATGTGTACAAGTAAGAAAGTGTGTTTATTAGAGTGATATAAGAATACTCACAACGAAATGGTTTGACAACAATATGAAATTTCGTTGAATTGGTGACAATTTGCTTGCAAATTTTGAACTATTTCTATACTCCGTGCAGAAAAGTAAACCGTTACAGAACCAATTTGCGTTAAGAAAAGTCTACTTTTCGATACGGAATTTCATAAAAGTCTTTTCTCACTCAATTTAAAGTAATTTTCTTGAATTATATGAACTAAAACAAAGCCTAACATGCCGATTACGACATCATCAACGGAATATCAAGCACAGTCATATTTTTGCAACAACAAATGGGCATGACTTTAATTTACACAAATGGAAAACTTTTTTTGCGTTGAAAAATGTCCGCCCAGGATCCATAATCTTAATAAAACTCTACTTAAAGGTCTGATACTTGTATACATTAATTGCAAAGTGCTTTCTTAACAATACTCGTACTTGTTTGTGATTCTGTTTTTAGTGAAATTACTTTTCTGCGCCTTTTTTCATTGCAAATGAAATTTGGTTTCATTGCAATTTACAGAGTTATCCGGGCGGTTCTTTACATTTCCAATCCAAATTGCAATGGAACAGAATCCCAATTGCAATGTAAAGGTGTAGGTAGACAACCTAGTTAAGAAATTTCTACAGATCTTTATTCTAGATCATGTACTCCAATTGGATTAATATTATTGAAAGTTTCCGAAGAAATGGCAAAGATAATTTAAACTATGCAAAGCTATTAGTAAAAGACTTATATTAAGAAAACCAGGTTTTATTATGGATTCAAGTTAATCTACTCTCTATTATGATTTTTGTTAAATATTTGCAGATAGGGGAATAAATTTAATAGTCAGTTTGGATTTTAATTTAGAATAAATTAATGAAGACCTCGAAGTCGAAATTGAAAAAATATCAAGTATTTAATGTTTCAAAATTAATATTGAGAACTAAAAATGACAATATCTACAAATATTATTGCTAAAAATTAATCTCTGATTCCTAACCATTAATTGATTTAAATTATTTAAATAGATATCTTAAAAATACACAGAGGACCTGTTAAAATATTAACTTGAGTTTGTTTGTTTCAGTTAAACAATTGACTTGTTCTATAGTATACAAGTATATTATAGTTTAAATCTTTTACAGTGAAATTAGCAAAAATTAGCATTCGTTTCAGTGTTATTGAAAATTTTAAACTTGACATTGAAATCGTTGGAAAAAAAAGTTTAAATTAAGACGCTAATGTAAAACCGAAGACCAACTTTTTCAAAATTATCATATTTATTAAATAAATTTTACATTATAGTGTATTTAGTAGATATATAATATAATTCGTTACTTTTATATGTGTTGTTATATATAAGTATTCCAGGTTTAATCAATATTTTAGAATAAAGTCGTACAAGTATGTTTCCTCTAGATGAAATTCACGAACCGCTCTTGAAATCAATTTAAAAAATTATCATATTTTTCATGGCAAATCAAAAGGCAGCTGTTTGAAGTCCGGAATTAAAAGTATGCTTTAAATAAAGATGTTAAGCATTGGAAAGGTGTTAAAGGGTGATTTAATGACTGCGGGGATTCGTGATTTGAATAACAAAGAGATTTAAAAGGTAAATGTTTGTTTTCATTTGATTCCTAATCAAATAAAATGTTTGCCGTAAATCCATTAAGTCTCGCCTGCAGCCACTTCGTTTATCCGGAAAAAAAGATAAGCCCGATCCCTGATAACGTTATCTCTGGAGACTAAAGTGTGTCAAAATAACAAACCGGTAGTTCCAGCATTAGACAAACAGTCTCGTCCACTTTTTGGCAATTATCATTTGCAGAGGACAATATTTGCAGAACGCAAAAGCAAATTGTTATCTATTTTCGCGTATTTTTATCAGCCCCTAGTCAAATTCGATTAGTTTGTTTTTGCTGGATTTGTTTGTTATTGAAATTCGGAAAGTAGGTCATTTATTCGTCGTCCTGTTTTGATGTCAAAATGGGAATGCTTTTCATTTATATTTCTATTAAAAACTAATATACGTAGGTACTATTATACTATAAATATTATTTTGTAAGGAATACTCGACTTGGAATCTACATATTATGGGTTTGATGTTATAATTATTAGAACTTTAGAGAAATATACATCCGTTTTAAAATTAAAATTAGATACGGCATTCCAATACCAATCTTACTTTCCTGTGATTATATGTATACATTTTATTGAGGAAAATCTTAACTTAGGATGGTTTATATCCGAATATTATTTAAAAAGGTACTATTAATTGACTAATAATTCACCGAAAACAAAAAATCTATCAAAAGTCTAAACCCGTCAGTTGAGGTTTAGACTCGCATGTTCCCTACAGGAATTGAAAGGGACATTTTTTATTATTTAAAAATAAAAGAAATCCCTGTATAGTTCTGGAAATAGAATAATTTAAATTATGCCATTTAACCTTATCCCTCGATGGCATTCTATTATTGATTGAAGACAAATAATATTTGTAGAATTTTCCATTACACATTATTGTTATAAGTAAATAATACATATGATATTTATTAAAAAGAAAATTTATTTAATTATTAGAGGCGTATAACATAGTCATATTAATAATAATTAATCTATAGCTTTCTGATAAACGATATTTTTGTCCTATTAATGGGAATTGAAGAAAATTGTTTTTTTTAAAATTAATTTGATAAATAAAACCATCGACTTAATAAATCGAAGATATAATTGTTTTAATGAAATTTATGTGTTGTTTTTGCGTAAAATTTAATTTTTACAACAACATGAACGTATTTAATTTTGATTGTAAAAGATCGTCCCGTAAAATAACCTCTTAATTTTAAATCTAAAACTCTTCTTACTGGTTCTAACACCATTAATTTAATACCAAAATTAACAAACATCGCTTAGACCATTCTCCAGTTATAAGAGTTCAATTTGATCATCACACCAACTTATTTTTATTTCAAATCATAAGTTAAAACTTTCCTATTATTAGCCTGTTCAGCGATTTTTATAAAAAATTTTGCCAAAACCTCACAAGGTTAGCGAAATAACCCGCTGTCAAAATTGTTTTACCAAATCGTTTTATGCGAATCTTCTGCATGTTTTCTGTCATATCTTGGGCTTTGTATAGGATACACCCTCCATTACCAACGTTAGAGATTTTCCAACAATTTTCCAACTTCGAGTCGGGTTTTATCCTGGATTAAAGATTTAATTTTAACTCAGTGAGTGTAGAAGCAGTTCATCCCACTTCCACAGATTTTCTATCCTAAATCAAAATATCTATTAGATCAATAGTATTAAATGTATGACCAAACCACCCATTAAGAGTTATAGCCCTCACTCATATGTATAAATAAATGTGAATGATCACTGTCTAATGCGCCATGGTGATGCCTTGGAGTAATGGGTGCCGTCCATAACCTCCTCTTCATGTAAACGTTTTCCCTTTCTATTTTTTTAACGGTATTGAAATGGATATATGTGCAAATAGCCCGAAATTCGGCTAACGCTCGGGTTGACAGTAAAGGCCAAACACAGTATAAGGAAAGGCTTAAGAATTAGATTGTGGATATCCAATTAATATGGTAAAGGTTTCATTATTACTTTAGTAAATATAAAGTTACAAAACAATATATCCGTGAACTTTATTGAATTGTCTTGGATGGTGGAGGTGCAGAGTACCCTGGTAGATTAGTCTTAAAGACACACTCTCTAAGAAGTCTTTAAATTTTAAATTTAATTATATGGGACCAAATTTAATTTCATCTACACAATAACTTCGGCGGAACACAAGTTGTAACATATTATTCGGCCGCAGTCGTAAGACCACTAACCAATTATAGAGAAACTCCTTCTATGTTTGTGTTAATTTTATTTGTATTTTTATTTGAAATATTCTCGTTTTGGATTTTTTTTATAATCATTTCTAATAAATTTATGTGCTTCATCTTAAAATGCACATCTTTTGGTTGTAAAGGTCGCACGTGTTTAAATAAGATTTAAATTCAAGGTGGAAAAGAGTCGATAAAGATTAAATCAATGAAATTTTATTTTAAATTCCATGGTCAATATCAGTGTTAAAGAGATAAAAAACGAAATTTAATTCGGCTTTGCAATTTGATATGGGATTGAGAGGCAAGTAAAATATTTAACTCATTTAATCTTAATGTAATCTTAAACAATCATTTAAAATTATGGTGAACAATTTTACATTAAAAATTAACGTTTATTACATTTTGATATTCAGTATTTGGAATTGTTCATAAACATTTTAAGGTAAATCTTAAGTATAAAATTCTCATGTCACAGTGTTTGATGCATTCGTTCGCCAAATCTTCTTTTCCCATTTTAATAACATTTTGTTGGTACGTATATGGGAACCATCTGCGTTAAGGTCAAGCGTTACATTTTATACCCCTAAATGCTAAGTGTAAGACACTTCTAATATTTTTATAGTTTACTTTTGAAAAGAACTATTTTGGATTAGATTATGATTAAGACCTAAAAATTACACAAAATGCACAATAACAGTTTAAAGAAGTTCTTTTTTCGAAACGGTTGACTCGATGTTATTGAAATTTTGTGCACATGTGGGGTTGTCCGGTTAAAAAGTCAAGCCACCAAAAAAAATTACAGGTATTTTTAAGGGTGAGCTACACCTAACTTTTTGTATGTATTTTTTGGAAATCGAACATCTTCTATAATTAAGATGAGAGAAATACATATACGGTCTTTTAATAGGTCCAGTCTAATTTTTACGCCTTTATTTTTTTACTTTTGAAAAACTTTATTTTAAATTTGATTATGAGTAAACATCGCTTGCAAATGGTACCGCTATTTTTTTCCTTTTTTGTAAGATCTGCAAAACAAATGTCATGTCACAAGTGTAATTATTCGTTTCAAAGTGATACTGTCAATTAAATTTCTACTCAATTCTACAAGTTTTGAAAAACAAATTTCATCTCATCGGTCTTTTGATTCGTGTGCAAGTAGTCGTTTTTAAGAAAATTCATTTCGTGCACAGAATTAACGTGATCTTCTCTCCTAATTAAAAATAATTGTCAGATTCAAGGCGAAAATGTATTACTGCCACGAATCCCTTTGACTCCTACAGATACACAAATTGAATTTAAATGTATCCAATTCCCGATTAGATTGGCTTTCGCAATGATCAATAAGTCACAAGGACCATGTTTTTTGTTCGTGGCATAGATTGAATTACTTTGCTTTTCTTATGGACGGATATACATGGATTTGATCTATTTACATATATCGATGTAAGAAATAAATTAATAAGTCATTCTTACTTAAATAAAAAGAAATTAACTGAAGTATAGTACATTATACATTTATTATAAAAACAGTTTATTCCCATATAAATTTCAATTTCATCGATATACTGATAATAAATGGAGCAAAACACGTTTTTCGGGTCAACTAGTAAAAATAAAAAATACTGAAAGCCTTAATTTCTTATACATAATTTATTATAATCATTAAAGACTATATGAAATACATATTGTCATAAATGATTAAATGAAAGTGCGAGTGTTCTATTGCAAACCGATGAGTAATAAAACAGAACAATTAAAGACTACATCAATACTTACTTGTTCAAATGCCTTATTTGAAGCTGTCTGTATACACGAGTAAAGTAGTGCATTTTTAAAGCCCTAAGTGCATGTACAATAGAACTCTTTTGTCTGACATGATAATGCTAATGGATTTTAAATAATACACGAAGAGCTCATCAAGACTATTTTTCTGCTGGTCTATTGTTTTTTATGAGTGTTCTGCTTGGATCGATTTCAAACAAAGGGTTTATTATTTAATTAAAACGTTTGATCGTATCCATATAGGTGTGTTCAGTGTAGAACGAAATTCCTCCAAAGAATAGGGGTCTATTTTGAAACGAACACTCCATCCCGGAAACTCAAAACCTATTATTGATCATTATTCCTTCTCAAAATGGACATGACAACGGGTTGTTTATATTGTCATTTCAAGTGGAAATAATATGATGAATGTATAAAAGAAATTAGCATTAATTACAAAAAAGTTAAGGTGTAATAATTTTTATCAAAGGTATAATTGACGACGATTAAAATCATCAGGTAATTATTTGTAGTTTGTATGGTAAATTTATGGCCTTTCTTAAGATTATTATACAAATAGATTGACTGTACTAAGACACTATTCAATATGTTAACTTTTTCTTAATGCAACTTTAGGAGCCCTTCAAAATATTGTCTTAAAAAATATGAATTTTTGCGCCCACTGCATGGAATCGGCAAAAAAATATAACCAGTTTTAAATAATTCTAAATTATGATACGTTTTATTTTTCATGTTTTCCTTAGTAATGTTTGGCCATTTTCATTTTTTAGAGCTATAAATTATATTTAATAATATATTTTGAATGAAAATATTATGATTTTAAAAACCAAAATTTTCAAAAACCAATACTTTATTAAAAAAATATAATTACAAATTTAATATTCAAAGCATTGCCTTCTGCTGGCTATTAGTTTTCCCAATCTTTATTCCAATTAACAAATTCACTTTCTGAAAAATTCCTAGATTGGCCAAATTTCTGACTTTGTCGACTTTTCAATTGCGTTCAAATGATGAAAAATGGTTTACTGAGCGACGTAAATAAATTTTATGAATTTTTGTTGCTTAATATTGATATTATGACACTCGATTCTGCTCTGTAAAATTCGTTATTCAAGCCCAAGTGCTTATTTTATCGACCTTGTTGTATAAATAACTATTTTGCACTCCCGTATCGAAACATACGCTTTTCGATATCCAATTGAGTTTCGTAATGTTTTACTTTATCGCACTCAGTGAAAATTTTGAATTCTTATTTCACTAGTAAAAAAATTTGTCATAAACTATCCAACAAATTGGTTTCAAAGTCAAAATTTGGTCGCCATTGTTGTTCTTAAACTACACAAAATATTGGTTTCGACTATGCCATAGCACCGTGATTATGTTGCAAATTAATTAACGTTTCCTGTTTTAAAATTTTAATATTTACTGTTTCAACAGTCGTCTGTTCATAAATTGGTTATTTTTGTTCGAATTTTAGCACATTTCGTAAATATCAGAGGTAAATCTGCTTAACTGTAAGTAAGCCTTATATAGCTTTAAATAAAAATTTATTTTACATAAATTAAAGCAAACAAATGTTTCGTGACACAATAAAATAGGCATTTGCCTTAGCCTCGAATATTTGACACTCGTTAAAAAACAATTGTCTTTACACCCTTGTAGCACAAATAACTATTGTGTAATTCCGTTTCGAAAAGTAGCCGCAAATTGGATCACAAAAATAGCGTTCAGCACTCATTACACATTAGATTATTACTTTGCCTACTTTGGCAAATTCGTACTGTAATAACCTCTATTTCACTACTTGTATCGAAATATACTATTGCACATTCTTCTTGTGTTTGTGACATGCTGCTTGTTCTTCCAATAAAAATTTTAAATTTAAAACACTGCATACTTATCCAGGTATAGTTTTGGATTTCTTTTTCTTTCTAAAAAAAGTTATAATTATAGTTATTTATGCAACAAAGTCAATAAGATAGGACATTATTAAACACAAGGGTTGGTTTAACCCACGTGCGTAGCGAGTGCTTTAAATAAAGCCCGAGTGTTTAATAATGCTTATCGACCGACAAAATTTTATGCATTTTTAAATAAATTAACACAGAAATAAAAAAAAAACATTCGTTGTCCTAAAAATTAAATTTAAATTTTTTGTCTCGATCACATTGTTTTCATTTCCTTTTCTAATTCTAAGAGAAAATGTAGAAAGCAATATCTTGCTTCTCTTTCTTTTACATAGGATTTTTTTTTAACCGTTAATGGATTGTTTTAAATTTAAAAGGACCGTAAATAGTTGATTTATTAGTAATTTGTACTAATTTAAATTTAAACCATCCGGTAAAACAGTCAAAAACACACACATACATCCGCAAATACAGTTCAACCCTACATAACAAAACTGATGTACATATAAATTTGATTGATTTCTTTCACGGAGGTTATTATCATTAATAAAAAAGAAAAATCACGTGTGCTTTATAGAATTTTTTAAAGCACTTTTGCTATAATAACGACTTTGACAGAACAAATTTAAGTGGCATAATATCAATTTTAAGCTACAAAAATGCATAAAAGAATATAAAAGAAATAGCTCTCCGAAAAAATAGTTGTTTTGGTACGACCTTTGAAATGTTCTAGGGAGATAAAAAATAATGTTGTTTACACTTGAACAAAATAACTCATAATGACATCTGAGTGTTTATTATAGTAGCATTCCAATCAATGTTTTGATATGTGGATCGAAGGAATAATATGAAAATTACAGTATCTACTGTAATTTTGCCAAAAGTAAATGATAGACCTATTAATTCATTCAAAAAATCTGTTTAAAATTTATTTTGGGAGTTTTTCAATTAATTGTTTTGTACATAATATATTCGTATTTCTATTTTAATTATTTGTACAAAGAATTTATGCAAAGTATACGTATTTATCAATTTTCAATTTAACATAAGTGGTAATTTATATTAACAAAGTTTCTCATTGCATTACATCATTGAAGATACCCAAATTTATCTTACTCGTATTATTCAATATAATCCTCATTCTGTGATTTTCGTGCATCGTTTACCTTTTGCCATTATTTACGCGATAAAAGATCTCTGTTTGGTTTTTTAATCAAAAGAGTGTAGAGATTGAAATGGGATTGAATTTCACACAAAGAATAGGGATTTACACACAATAAGATCAGGAGAGAAAAGGAGAAAATGAAAGGGAGTCAGATTTCCTTTTACAATGTTCTTCACAATTGAGGGGTTGCATAATTTATGTGCCGAAGAAATGCATTGTTTGATGAAATTGTGCTGTTGAAACCACTTGAACGATTTCCCAATAAAAATAAAATGTCGTGCAAAATATTGACAATTGTTGTGGTTTTGGAAATGAATCCGGCCAAAAAGAGAGAAAGAAAACGGTTAATGATAACCTTGAACTACAATTTGTGTGAGTCACTGTCATGCAAGCTGCATTACCATTTCCATGATAAAATGTCACAAGTTCGTTGGTCTGGTTTAAGCCGAGTACTGACCGTAATTATCAGGTTACTGACTCGTTTCAATCAAAGCAGAAAGTGCTCTGCCGATCGTCACGTACTTCACTTCTAAGAAGATTTGTTTCATAAACTGCTCAAAAGTCTACAATTACATAGGACGGACATTAGCTGGCGCCATTAATTTTAATCACTTAATAATTCTTTAGTTCTAAGATTCTTTCTCTAAATGTTTTACTTTTTTACTAATTTATTTCATAAATAATGGAATGAACCAAATATAAAAAGATTTATTATGTATTTATTTGTGTTACTTGGGCTAAAACTCAGCACATTAAAAAAATGTGAGAAACCGAGCTGCGATCGAGTTTTTTTAAAATTATTTTTGAGGAAAAAGTAATCTTGAATATAATATATTTATTTCAGAAATAAATTTTAAACATTAACCAAATTTGTTCATAGAATATAATACTATCAAAGGAAAAAGTCCATCAGTATAGGCTTATGGCCCTTTGGCTGTGTGATCATGCCCCTCTATTGATGTCTGTTGATGGCTGCTTCTTTCCAATTGTGAATTCCCAAAAGTCCATAAGTGAAAAAATTACATAAGTTACATAAAGACATTTAGCACACCTCTTATGTAATAGTTTTTTAAACAACCTGTGCGAAAATGAATAATAATTTAACACGAGTTAGGTTCTAGAAAACGAGTGGAATAAGTTTCGTAAATGATTGGAGTGTCTAATTATTAGTCTTTTCAGCCAGAATGCTTTGTAAAATTTTATACAATTCACATATTTATAACTATCTATCCGCGAAATATAAAATAAAAAATGAGAAGACAACTCTTAAACAATTTAAATTCGGGTCTAAACACAAACAATTAAGGAAAGTGTCAAGCGAGTAGTACTTTCGTTTTTATGATTCAACAGTAACAAAAGAAGAGGAAAATTCTCTTATTTTGAGCTGTTTTTAACACTTATGCTTACTGCCTTTTTAATTGAAACATATAATTTGTGGAAGCCAAAAGCTTGCCGATTTTGGGAAAAAATGAAAAGCGGATCAAAGAGCAGAAGACCGCTTTTTGACAAAAACATTAAAAGTATCATTCAGAATTGACTGGAAAAGCCAATTTATATTCGGAAACAACACCTAACAAAAAAGGCAATTAGTTCGAATTCCCGAAAACTACAACTTTATTGTAGACGGAAGAAAAATGTCAAAATATATTTTCTTTCCTAGCTAGTACGAACTAAAATTATAATTTTTAGTAGTTGAAATTTGGGACATGCTACTAATTCACAACATTTGTGATTGTCATTGTTCATTAAATAAAGTATAACTAAACAGTGCGTAATTATAAAGAACTTTTAGAGGAAGCTATGGCTACTTAAATGTAATGATTTTTCAATAGCTTAGTATAAATAATTTTGATAATAGTATTCATTAACATAACGCGAATTTAATTAAATTAAATTCTTATTTGTCCAAATGTCTACTAACTGCCCATCTATATAACATATTCCTTATACTGTGCTCGACTTTTACTGCCCTCGAGAGCGGTGCCGAACGGCGAAGCGTTTGCACATACATCCAGTCCAATACCGTACATAAAACAATAGGGAGGGGAGGAGGGGATGGGCGGCACCCATCACTCCAAGGAATCACGATGGTGCATCAGACTGGTGATCATTCATATGTATTTATATTATATGAGTGAGAGCTATAAGTCTTGATGGGTGTTTGATCCAATCTTACATTACAATTTTAACACAGCGTATTTGGAAAAATAAAAATACATTTAAAGAATTTGTTGATAGCATTGTTAAATTTTAGAGTTATAACCAATATATATAGGAAATATCACTAAGAGTTTTTAAGGATATCCGTATAACGGATTCCGTACCAAACGAAATTTGTGTTTCAGTCGATGAATGTGTTTGTTCAGTAACCCTATTTTCAAAATAACGGTAAACGCGAAGGGCTCTCTCGCGATTTATTTAATTGAAATAAAAAAGTAACGGATGGATCCGCGGCTTTCTTTCGCCCTTTCCAATCGGGTATTTAGTCGAACAATGGGACAGTTAATCTTGTTTAAAAAATTCAGGTTTGACAGAAAGTCCTTTCAAAGGGATGTTGCCTTTGGGGTTGATTTATATGTGAAAATAATGTTGTGAGAAATCGCGATTCAATACAACAATACAATGACGGATGATCAGAGACATTCTGACGAAGCATAACTAACAGTTACATCAAAACTGTTAATCAAACATTTCTTTTGTGCTTGCCTTACAACAATATTTATTTTAAAAAAATTCAATTTCATTTGTTAATCCTTAATTTAGTGTTTCCAAATTGATGTTTTCAAATTCTTTCAATGAATTTATCGTCAAATTTTATTAATTAACATGAGAACATGCTATATTGTTAAAATATAATATATATACGAGCTTTGAGATGCGAGGGCTGTCTCACATTAAATCGGCATTCGAACCAAATGGCGTTGATATCCCAAAGTGAATATTTATTTGTTGACAACATTATCTTAAACTATTATAATAAAAATCCAAATCAGACGAATTTTTTTGAAGAATGAAAAAAAATCAATATGTTCGATCATTCGATTCTTGATTTTGGAAAGGAAATCCATTACCAAAATTAAAAATCGTTAAGATTCTTTTACAAGAGATCCTAATCATTCGATGACCATGGTGAAAAATGATCCATCGTGTTTCATTAGGATCCAACGTGGAGTTTGGATATGCCTTTTGCAAGCACGCTTAAAACGACTTCCATGGAGGAAGAAGTAAAAAATACGTATGACCTGGTATTAGTAAACCTCAGGTTTAAAGTGCTCCAGATAGCTGAGATAATATCCATCTAAAAATACTACATAGATCTAATCACGAATGAATATTGTGAATGAAACATCTGTCCGCGCAAATAGTGTCGCAATTTCTCACGTTTGCAATCAATTACCTAAATTAAGTTAAAAAGATAACAGAGTTTCATAACTCCGAAATTTTGGACAGATTTGACTCCATATTTTAGAATAAAACGACTTCATTTAAGAGAGAAAAATTGTACTTTAGGTATGAGTTCTCCGGCTCACACCTCTTTTAATTGCAAAACTAGACGAATTAGACTACAAATTACTCCTTATTCTTTATTCTACAGATATGACAAAATAAATTTATTTTTAGAATTTCAACTTTAAAAAAACAACAGCTGTGGATCAAATAAGCATAATGTTGACATAAAAAATGCCTTTTTTTGCATACCTTCAGGAAATTAATTTTTTAAATTAGAAAACAAAATCCAAGCATCGCGAAATCAAGAAGTTTAGCTTAAAGGAGACTATATTGACTAAAAGAAATAACTTTTTCAAATACTTGGGGATTTCTCCTGTAAAG
>JXOV01009306.1:0-16257 GCA_001014945.1 Clogmia albipunctata | reverse complement strand
TAAGTTACAAAAATGCATAAAATAAATAAAAATCATAAACGCGCTAAATTTTCTTGTAACAAATATTAGTACGTTAATAAAATGCATTTAATATAGTTTGTTCAAGGATTCTGTTATTAGATGATTCAGGTTAATGATAGATTCTTAGGGTCAACAAGAAAATTATTGTCTATTACATATTTGTAATGAAAACTCCATTCAATTAATTCAAAAACAATTAGATTTTAGACTGCTTTATAAATGAACAAAAATATTACGAAAACGAAATGATTTTAGGAACCTTTTTCAAATTTATTATGTCTTAAAGAAATAATTTGAATTTTTTAAATACAAAATTTAGTACAAAACTATTTCTTTTCCAGATGAGACGACATTCGACAGTGGCAACTGCTCGCAATGGTACACTTGGTCGGAGGTGTTTGGCTCTTCGAGGACTGGAGTTGGTGCCTACATTATTTCGTACATTTTCTACGTTTTGTGGGCTCTGCTCTTCGCCTCGCTGGCGGCATCCCTCGTCAAGATGTTCGCTCCGTACGCGTGTGGCTCTGGAATCCCAGAAATTAAGACCATCCTTTCGGGTTTCATCATTAGAAGCTACCTGGGCAAGTGGACCCTTATTATCAAATCTGTGGGCCTTATGCTCTCAGTGTCAGCCGGTCTGTGCCTGGGTAAGGAAGGACCCATGGTTCATATAGCCAGTTGTATAGGTAAGGCATTTTTAATTAGAGGAGATTGTAATAGTAGAGCTAAACCCTGTAGAAAGACAACGTAAAGAAATAATAATATTAAAATTATATTTGTACACAAAACCAATACTAATGCAAGATGGCGAACGTCTCAATTTGGTAATTTCCAGACACAATACATTTAAAGCAGTTAGTTTAAAACAAAGTTTCAAAGAGAGGTTGAAACAAAGCAAGCTGATCTTTTTTGTATGAATTTAGCTTCTTGCCTGTCTAGGTGGCGCGCGACTAATATCTGATTTTTAGTTTAACCTGATTATATATTAGATTTAAATTGTTAAATTTCTTTGAATTTCTGTAAATACATTTCCTTGTCCATAAATAAAATAATTAAATTAGAAATCTGTATTAGTCAGAAACTTGTTTGTTGTTACAAATTAGAGTGAATTTTGAGGAAAAGTAGCCATGAATTAGGGATTTACGTGACATATAAATTTTTAATTGATATTTTTATTATACGTAAAGTGGATACATTCCTTCGTCGTGCAAACAAACATTACTCCTAATAAAAAACTCTTAGTTTTCACATTCTTTATAAAATTAACTATTTTTTTAAAATAAATATTGTACTTTTATATTGATGATATGAATGATTTAAAATTTACGAACTGAACCTCTTTTTAGGCAACATTCTGTCCTACCTGTTCCCCAAGTACGGCAACAATGAGGCGAAGAAGCGTGAGATTCTGTCTGCTGCTTCGGCGGCGGGGGTGTCGGTGGCGTTCGGTGCGCCAATCGGCGGAGTACTGTTCAGTCTGGAAGAGGTGTCGTACTATTTCCCGCTGAAGACGTTGTGGCGCTCGTTCTTTTGCGCCCTCATCGCCGCTTTCATCCTCCGCTCAATAAATCCGTTCGGGAACGACCACTCGGTCATGTTCTTCGTGGAGTACAACAAGCCGTGGATATTCTTCGAGCTGGTCCCGTTCGTGGGACTGGGGATCATGGGAGGTGTCATCGGCACCATCTTCATCAAGGCGAACCTGTACTGGTGCAGGTTCCGAAAGCACAGCAAACTGGGACAGTACCCCGTCACCGAAGTGATCCTCGTCACCCTGATCACGGCAATTATCGCCTACCCCAATCCATACACGAGGATGAACATGAGTGAACTGATCTTCCTGCTCTTCAGCCAGTGCGGCATCTCCAATAGTGACCCTCTCTGGTGAGACTTCTTTTATTAATTTATAAATCAGCTTAGAATTGCATTATAGTTAAAGATATTGAAAGAAATATTAGATGATGCTGACGAATGGGAATGATCGTGGTACCGGTCACATGACCGGGGTACAACCAGTGAACACGTGATTTTATTTTCGATATTTTATTCTGCGTAAATTGTATTACTCAACGGATAGGTTTCCATGGGTTTTGAATGAGAAGTACTTTTCTTGAATTAAAACCAGATTTTTCTGCTAATATTTGGTTTGTCGTCCAAGAACAAAATAATGATGGTCTTCTTTGTTTTTATACATATATTGTTATAAAGAACAGATGTGATTTCCTTTAAATTTAGAACGTGGTCAAGGTGAAAATGCCTTTAAAAGAAATGAAATTTCAATACTTGTTGTAAACTAATTACAAAGATTGAATGGAAATCTGTCGTTCTTTTTATTTAAAATAACATAATTTCTGCAAAAAGATAAAGTAACAGCATAATGACAATTTTCCATATGTGTGGTTTTCATAACCCTCTGGATCCTTTCGTAATCCAAGCTGTTTTGGTAGATGAAAATGACACAAACCAATTTTCCAAATTTTTTTATTTATTTGGTTGCTCCACTTTTTATTGAGTTTTATATTATATACCAATTTCGCCACCCAGAATACAGAAGCAGCTGTCAAAGTTGTTTACAAACAATTAAATTTGTGCAAATAATAATTATTATACATGTCATTGGTGACAATTATAAACGATTTTTACGAACTCCTCTCGAAGAATAAAATCTAATAATAATAATGCGATCGCACAAATATGCGTCTCAGGGTTACTGAGAACAAAGGAGAAGTTTGGTTATTGCCTTCCTCGCCTTTTTATTGGATCCCAAATTTTTCTTATCTTCAAAAGTCTGCGGGAATAAACGGTATTTGCTGATACCGTCTCAAATTTCAAACCGTCTTTGTGCCGTTAATAATTGCTCTATTTTAAGTTTGTAAAGTGCAAAAAATGACCAGTAAAACAAAGATTCTATAGACATTTTCTATTCATAACAGTTAATTGGGAAATTGGATGTTAAAAAGGGGGCGGATCGTTCACAAGAGAACACTGAAGTAAAAATGGTCATAAAGAGCCCTATTACCCTAACGTCCCATTTAAACGATTATATCGTTTCTCAAGTTTCAATTGATTCCGTTACTATGCAACAAATTAATTCAATTCCCTATATATTCTATATACATATAATAAAAAAAGGATATTATCCCCCAGTGGATTCTGTGTCCAACCAACTAGTAGCCAATATAATACAATTTTAATAAAAAAAAGAAGCTTTCTTCTAATTACTTTTAATTAACCTATTATTTTTATTCCTCTTGTAGTGATTACAATAGAAACTTTACGGATGTCAACTCGGCGATAGAGATCGCAGCCGCTGGACCGGGAGTGTACAAGGCGATCTGGTTATTGATATTTGCGTTCATTCTGAAGCTGGTCCTCACTGTCTTCACGTTCGGCATGAAGGTGCCGTGCGGTCTCTTCATTCCGTCCCTCTGTTTGGGCGCGATAATGGGTCGAATCGTGGGCATCGGGATGGAGCAGCTGGCCTACAACTACCCCAAGATCTGGATATTTTCCGGGGAGTGCTCCACGGGCGACAACTGCATCACGCCCGGACTCTACGCAATGGTGGGAGCGGCGGCGGTCCTGGGCGGAGTGACCAGGATGACAATCTCCCTCGTGGTGATCATGTTTGAGCTCACGGGCGGAGTGAGGTACATAGTCCCCCTTATGGCGGCGGCCATGGCCTCAAAATGGGTCGGAGATGCTTTAGGAAGACAGGTAATCTATTGAGTTAAAAGATGTGATAGGAATTGTTTTATAAAGCTTTCTCATTCACAATGTAATCTGTAATCCTATCAAACTATTTATTAATACATTGTATAACTAATTCCACGCGCCAAGTTCATATTTGTTGTTAAAATTCCATAAATTTATCTGGATTTCTAAATAGGTTAATTTGTTAGAAAAACAAGCATCTATGGAATATTGAAAGTAGATATTTATAAATAAGGCCGATAAGCGAGACATATCAATCTAAATCATTATAATTACAATATAATTACAATTATAATCTCATGTTTACATTTAGTTAATGTGTTCAAATTTCGTACTTGACATACCGAGCATTTTAGAAAAGAAGAACTATTTGGTCTCTTCTTCAAACAAATGATTTTGTGAAAGTTCAACTATAAAGTCGTAATAAAAGCGAAAATATGTAGGGGAAGTATGTACAAAATGGCATGGTGTTTTGTTTTTGGACCATAATTCTTTATGGGTAGCACACAACAACGCCATATTATACAGTAATCATGTTTGATTATATATTTATTAAAAATAATATTCAAATATTGCCAAAAATGAGCAGAAACAAACAGCTTTTAACACGAGTCGGTGAAAATCGGTTTTTTAAAACCGTATGGACAAAATGGCATACCTCTAAATTCGATGCAATTATTGGCATAATTTCGCAAACAACACCCTATGTTCGTCTTGGAACGTATGTTCAAGTACTGTAAACCCAATGCCAACAATTTACCATCCTCTTCCGGGTCTAGATATCTAAAAAAAAGGTCTTTAGAGTATAAACGTGAACATTTCTCTTCATTATAATGAAAAGTATTAAGAAAATTTCGACTTCGATGCCTCCAGGACTGACGATGAGTTGAGTTCTTATAATTTCTGGGCATTTTGGCTATCTATAGACAAAATATGGCCAGCTAAATTAAATAAATACCACTTATAAACAAAACTTCATGTATGCCATTTTGTACATATTTCGTTTTGAAAGAAAAAAAAAATTAAAAAAAATATAATTAGGATTCTATTTCTAGAAAATCTTATTTTAAGACAAAAATGAATCCTTAAGGGATTAAATAAGCACCAGGATAATATATAAATTAGCGGAAAACTGCAAATGTCCAATATTAAACTGAATAAAAATAAAAACTCGTTACGGTCGAAAAACTTCGGAGGGCCCTGACACTAGGACGCATAGACTGAATGCATTCAAATTTTGGCAGGATATCCAACGCTATTTGGGTGACATGATAGCTCATTCATATGTGAGCTAGAGACAGCCAAAATCCAGAAACACCCCCTATGCCATTTTGTCCATATTTCCCCTACTATGTCAAGTCGATTTATAATTGCAAAATATAAGGATTACCTCTGTAGGAAACTGTTCGTTACCTACCACAAGTATTGCAAGTATTTGCAATCAGCCTTTCAGTTAGATCTGAAATGTTAGGTTCCATAAACCTCATGTTGGTCCCGTTCCAAGTTCAAAGTCCTAGAAATCCATTTAATTTTTCAAATGTTATCTTCTGTTTAATTTTTCGTGATAAATTTCAATTATTGAGAGGTTTGAATTATCGAGAGTCGACTGTATATTCTAAAATACTACGTTTATACCATATATTTATCTGAAAGATATGATATTTTTTTAAATGAAAAAATTATTAGGACAATTTAAGAATTTCCTCTCAGACAATAAAAAAAAATAGGGAAATGAAATGCCTTACATTTGTTCCATAACAAAACTTATCTTTTTATCACCATAATTATATTTTGATACGGAATAATTAGTAATTACTAATCAAAGGAAATGCCATTGCATTAATTTATCAAGATAACGAAAGTCACGAATTCCTTTCTAATTGAGCCACTTTGATTTCCACAATTTCTATTAAATATATCTCATTAAAATGTCTGTTTTTTTTTCAGGGAATATACGATGCTCACATTAGTTTAAATGGGTACCCGTTCCTGGACAGCAAGGACGAGTACGCGCACACGACGCTGGCGGCGGACGTGATGCAGCCGAAGCGGAACGAGGTGCTGGCGGTGATCACGCAGGACTCGATGACGATCGACGACGTGGAGACGCTGATGAAGGAGTGCGAGCACAATGGGTACCCGGTGGTGGTGTCGAAGGAGAGCCAGTACCTGGTGGGCTTTGTGCTGCGCCGTAGCTTGAATCTGGCGATTGCGAACGCGAGGCGGATGATTGAGGGGATCAGCGGGCAGTCGATGGTGCTGTTTACCAGTGGGAATTACGCCCAGAACCTGGGACCGCCGCCGCTCAACCTGAAGAACATCCTCGACATGGCGCCCATCACGGTGACGGACCAGACGCCCATGGAGACGGTGGTGGACATGTTCCGGAAGCTGGGATTGAGGCAGACCCTCGTCACGCATAATGGTCGGCTGCTCGGCGTGATTACGAAAAAGGACGTGCTCAGGCATGTGAAGCAGCTGGACAATGAAGACCCCAGCACGGTCCTCTTCAATTAGCTTATCCCCATCGTTCGTATCATCACATCTGAGGACGAGAATTTTATTTCAACACCCCATTTATTATAAAAAGAAGAGGAGGAGGATGAAGAGGAGAAGGAGGCATTCATCGCATTACGCGATGAGGACACCCGTGATTCAATGATTTTATTTTCACTAGATTTCAATTTAATCTGTTGTTTATTTTTTATTAAGAGAATTATTTTGTATTTATATTTAAATATTATCCCCCCTATAAAGTATTCATTTACACAATCCCCTTTCTCGACATTGCCAATACGTTTGTCTTTTAGTTAAGCAGAAGATTGTGGAGAGAAAAAAGTAGGACTCTGGCAGAATGAGAGATATTGAAAGATCAATGAGAGTAGAATATTTTGTAATTTATTTAATAACATAACTATGAAATTTATTATAATAAAACAAATATTAAGATCAGACCTAATACTTGTTGATTCAATGTTTATTTGAGGGTTATCGATCAAACTTTTTCCAGTTTGTTTTTGTTGTGGTTGGAGATGGTGTCCATAGAAGATTGTCTAAGGTTCGTGGGAATTTTATAAGCAATTTATTAAAAAAAAAGCCTAAAATATTCTCTAATTTGGACGGTGGAAAAATCAATCAGTTACCCTAGTTTATGTTAGTCATTTATTTTATCCCTTTTAAATGTGTCAATTTTAACAGATTTTTAAAAAACATAGAAATCTTAAAATTTAAAATAAAAAGCAGCTCATAAAAATATTCATTTAAAATAGTTAATTACAATACAAGTGTGTAAAAAGTGTGCCAAAATTAACACAACTTTTGAATTTGCTATAAAAGAGAGATTTTAATCTGTAGCTATTAATTCGTTAAGTGAATACTAAAGTACATTAGTTAGGGTTTTGTATGGTATAACACAAATAGCCCCAGGATAACGCTTGTCCTTTCATGAAATTTGTTAAAATTAATTTGCACAGTTGCGGTCATATATTCTCGATAACATCAAGAATTCCACCTTTAAGGTCTAGAATCGATTTTGAAGTATTGAAAGAGACCTTATTAGCCGCTTATTAGGGCCATCCATGGTTAATAGGACCAAATTATTCAAGTCCCAGAGTGGCCCTAATAAGCGGCCTGTATAATATAATGTCAGTTAAGTTGTCTTATTACATTCATAGTTAACACGTATGAAAATAAACTGCAAAATATACTGATATTCATCATAATATCGTTAATAATACTGACAAGAAGTTCATCTACCGAATATACATCAATTACATAAATATACAAAGATTTTGTGAACTGTTTTTGCGAAATTTTGTTAATTTCATACAAATTCAAAAGTTGCGTTAATTTTAGGACATTCTTTATAATTAGTTGTTATTTTTATTTATTTAGCTTATGGTATTTGCAGTTTACAGTTTTAATTTTTTAAGCCATTCTATGGCGTTTTCGTCAAGATTTGAGATGTCCACGACGGGCCCCTGTTACTTCATGACAGGACAATCGAGCCAGATATGGTCCATACTTTGAGTAATGTGTCCACATTTGTCGCAGACTGGACTGCCCAGGTATCCCCATTTGTGCAACATTTCGTTGCAACACCCGTGCCCAGTCCTGAGCCGGTTCAAATTTGCAAAGCACCTTCTTGGTAGCTCAAATTCTGTTGTTATTAACCTTTGTTAACAATCGAAAGCAATTATTTTATTGTTTCTTATAGTTGTTTTATTTCTCTTTAAAATTTATTTTAATTCATATTTCATATAATCTCGGTGGTGTAATGTACAAACCAGATCGTAGTTTTGGCATTGACCCAAATTTGTTTATAGATAATAAATTCTTTTCGCGCTTGTGGAAAATGGAAAAGATGAAAAAGGACTCTTTTCAAAATGAGATTTAAAAACATTAAAATTTTTCACTATTTGAAAAAAACAGTACTTTCAACTCTGTAATTAATCCTGTTATAAAAATAATCATTATAGTACTCGTCCATGTAACGAACAATACATCTTTTTTATTACATTTTGATTAATCTTAATTTAACAAAATAATCCGAAATAGCATTAAAATTTACACCAATATAAAATATAACTATACTTTCATTCCCAATAAATTAATCGTTTTCTAACTTACTCAGGATTTACGTGACAAAAAATTAAAATATGCTCAAATTCCTTATATTTAATTATCCAAAATTTCTTTAAATAACAATCTCTATCTATTAATTTTATTTCATAAGCAATTTTGCAAAATTTCCTGAAAAGTTCTTTAATTTGAAAATCGTATAAAAACGGAAGCTTTTTACTGATAAAATCAGCTGTTCAGGCGAATCATGTATTACTTATACCAGATTCAACTATAAATTTGCGGTTGCTGAAGCTGTTTTGTGTGAAAAGTTGGTTCGCAGAATAAACAAATAATAAAAATAGTTCTTTTAAAAAACGGTTAATTATGCACAACAAAATTACTGATAACGTTTGCCTGGCTTGCAAACATCATTAGTTTATAGGAAAGTTGAAGAGAAAGTGTAGTTTTAGTGTTTATTTTAGTGAAAAGCTGTTTTCAAATTCCTACCAAAAATGATTAATATTGTCTACTCCTTGTAAGTTCAAATGCAATTAATATGTAATGAAACACCTCTTAAACCTCTATTTAAATTAGTATTTAATGCAATTACGCTTACAATTGAATGCTTAAAAATTTTCCTCAATTGAATTTATTCTTAACCTAATTTTCTTGTGCCTTGCTTGTTGAATAATTAATACTAAAGTTCTGGGGTTCTTCATAAACTCTTTGAATTGTTTTTATTAAGTTTTTTCTCGTGTAAATTGGGTTTTCCTAAAGAAAGCTCTCTGGAATTTATACGGAAATCCACATTATGAGCTGCGATGGAGGCGTCTGGTATAAAAAAATTTAATCGGAAATGCATTGTTGACAATTTTCTTAACTTTTTATTTCAGAAAGTTTTGATTCGGAACGATAAAGCACTCAAAAATGTGCTTTGGATTCCTAATGTTTATTTTTTAAATTAGAATACGTAATTTAAAAAAATCTTACGATTATTGTGAATTAACTTTTAACAATGCTAATTTTCTACTAATTAAATTGTATCACTCTGTCTTGTATTACATAGTATTTGATAATTTTTGACGAAACGTCTCCGAAGGTTATCAATTTATTGTAATTCAATTAATTATAATTTAGCCTTAAATGGACTCTGACTTTTATTATGTTGTTGTATGAATTTTAAATAAAGTAGAAGCTTTTTGATCGCTCTTCCTGTATTAAAGGATAAGAATTTAGACCATTTGTAATGTGTAATGTAATGTAAAATGCCGCCCATTGCTTCCTCCTATATGTGCCAACGACCCGCCATATGGCACCGTTCACGAGGGCAGTATAAATCAAACACAGTATATAGAGCATTTTTCTTAAATTAGAGATAGGTCGTTATTTAGGTAAGGATTTTTTTGTTTTGATATTGTTAAATCCTCGAACTAATATTTAATCGAAGTGTATGCTTGTAATAAAATAAGAGAGAGGGGAAATATGGTCAAAATGGCATAGGGGGTGTTTTTGGATTTTGGCTGTTTCTAGCTCGCATCAAACTGAGCATCATGTCACCCAAATGGCTTTGGCTAACCGGCCAAAATTTGAACGCATTCAGTCTATGCGTCTTAGTGCCAGGGCCCTCAGAAGTTTTTCCACTGAAATGAGTTTTTTATTTACAATGCATTCAGTTCAATTGAGTACATTGGCAGTTTTTCGCTAATTTACATATTATCCTGGTGCTTATTTTATCCACTAAGGATTCATCTTTGTCTTAAAATAAGATTTTCTAGAAATAGAATCCTATTTATATTTTTTTGTTCAAAACGACTTATGGACAAAATGGGATACCTGTGGTTTTGTCTATAAGTGGTATTTATTTAAGCCATTCATATTTTGTCCATAGATAGCCAAAATGCCCAAAAATTATAAGACCTCAACTTATCGTCAGTCCTGGAGGCAAGACAATATCGATGTCAAAATCTTCTTAAAACTTCTCATTATAATGAGGAGAAATGTTCACGGTTATACTCTAAAGACCTTTTTCGAGATCTAGACCCGGAAGAGGATGGTAAATTTATGGCATTGGGCTTACAGTTCTTAAACATACGTTCCTAGACGAACACAGGGTTTTGTTTACAAAATTATGCCAATAATTACATCGAATTTAGAGGTATGCCATTTTCGCCGACTTGTGTTTATAGCTGTTTTATTTTTTTCTGCACATTTTTTGCAACATTTGAATATTAAATTTAATAAATAGATTACCAAATATGATTAAAAGTTTCAAATTTATGGATTTTACTATCAATGGGATTCTAGTGATGGATGGTACGAACTTTTTTTATTTACCATTCACACACAAAATCTTATAATACTTATCTTTTGGTTTAAGAAAGAACTTATCTCGTTGCAATTTACCTAAAATTGTCATAAAAGCCTATTTTTGATTAAAAATATCTCATAAAATTGCATTGAATGTCTTTCAATTACGCTGCCATATTTGAATCCGAGCCATTCAACTTTGTAAAGTTGACCGGATTTTACGTGACGTCATCAGCCGGAAGAAAAATACATGTATCAATCTGGTCGGCGGTTTTTATTATTAAAATGAGGATTAGTCAGTTGTATATTGTTATCTAGGTTCTATTTTGTACCGAATTTAACACTATTTTCTTAAAAGTTCAATGTTTTTTTACCGAATTGAGTGAGAGAATTTTTGCACCTTTTTTCGCATTTCGGCCCAAATAAGTGATATTCAACTTATTAGACCCAACAATTATTGTCTGAAGTAGTTACTACACGTATTTAATCACTTTAAGTCTTTTGTTATAATATTTTTGATCATTTTTTTCCTTACAAAATCAAAACAATGAATGGTATCCGGCTGATGACGTTGCACTACTAATGCCACCACAGATTCATTCAACCTTATTATTAATTAGCGTTGATTTGAATAACTTAATTTGTGACGAAAAATGTTTTCTTTTTCTTCATACAAACAATTAAGTTTAAAACTTTATTTTAGTTTTTATAATATTTTGTTTACTTTATTATCTTCCTAAAGAATATAAATGATGTTTAATAGAATATGTCACCCTGTTTCTAGTTAATCGTCATTAAAAGTAGAGGAGTGGTTTTTCTTTATAATAAAACTTTTATGGTCATATGACTGATTTACATTTTCTATTTAATATACTCTTTTACTACTAATAATAATAATTTCCCACTGAATTCTAGTACGGAACTTGGAGTAGTCTCATCCTCAACCATCGGGTGTTAGACTTTACGTGACTGTTTGTTTTTCAGTGTATTAGTAGTCAAATAATAGCACTTAGAACCACTTGTAAACGGATCCAGTCAATCCGGAAATTTTATTTTTTTTCGAAAATTATCAACATTAAGAAAATGAAATAAATGAATTAATACTGCAACCAACGAATTTTGCCTTTTAAAACCCTTATTTCCTTATCAAAATCCACTACAACAGTTAAAATTATTCCACATTAATACAATTTATTATATTAAAACAATACCTACAATTAGTGGCTCAATATAGCTCAACAACGTACAACTTTCGATTTTTTTCCGGATATTTCTCAGACTAAAAACGTGTTTATAAATTGACAACTCTAATAATAAAAACAATAAAATAATTAATTGTCAAATCACAAATTTACAGTACAGTCCGAAAGTTACTAGTTTTTTTAACAGGCCCACTTTTTAATTTGTAATTTCAAACAAATATTACATATAGTTTGGATGAACACACAGTAAATATTGAAAAATCTAACACAAGACTTTACTCTTTTGATTGTTTGTTAAAAAAAGATCATTGGCAAAAATTCAAATTTATATTAACAAATTACAATGTGTACTGAAGAGTTAAGTTAGTTTAATTAAATTATTTGAAAAGTGGTTTCACAGTGGTTAAATATAGTTATAGACAATTATCTCAGTTTAATTTTGTGAGATAATTAATTTTTTGGCAATACTCGTATTTTATAAATAAATCTGTTTTGTATGAATTTATATTTCTATGTTAAATATTGTGAATCGACTGTGTTTATACATGTTATTAAAAATGTATTCGTAATTATTTTTTTACAATAACTTATATATTCAAAATTGGCATACAAGTAAATAATGATTAAAGTGTTACACATGTAAATAATTTTCTATATAACTTTTGATGTTTATATAAATTTCTCAACAGTTCATACAGAAAGGAAGCTACTCTCATCTTAAGAAATAATAAATGACAGAGTAAGAATTTATGTATTCACAGTAAATTGCCATATAAATTTTATTTAATTATACCCTAGCTCGAATTATATTATTGTAATTTGGAACAACACGGAGCACGTTTTCCTGTTTTCATTTCACTATCCCGAAAAACAAAGCCTATCAATTCACAGTGTCTCTTAATATCTTCCGAAAATATCCAAATAATTGTTTTGTTGATTTTGGTGCTGCCAAAAATCATTTCGGTGCCAAGCAAAACAGTTTGAGACAAACACTTTAACAAATTAATCCGTGTAAATTTGTGACTCATTTAATTAACGCTTCTTTTTAATCATAACAAATATAGGGTAGGGATGGTTCTTTTGGCAATTATAAAAAGATAAAAAATCATTATATTGACCTAGAGTTTTTTTTCCTTAGTTAAGAAACTCATAAAATTTATATTTTAAATTGTTATTGTTTTAAATATTTCTAGGTTCTATAAATTATAAAGAAAAAGTGTTTTTTATGTTATTGTCATTTGTGAAATAGGGATTTATATTCTGGGTGTAAAACAGGACTTTACACTAAAGCAATACATGAATAAAAATTAGTATATAAATCAATTTTTATACACAGACCTAATTTTGATCTTAAGAAATGTTATGAATAAATATTTCGCAATTCTGAAAAAAATTGCTTTTCGTCTTTAGAGAAAAAATCTTTCTGCGCTTATAAAAAATTAAAGACAAAACACTGTTTTCCATAAAAAAAACTTATAATAATAAACATTTGTACTAAAGTATTTGATCGATTTATGTTTTTTAACGAGATACTTAGGACAATTGCAAAAAATTAATGATACTTTTCCAAATTTTAATAATTAATTAAATTTTTTGGCTTAATATGTTTATTCTAAAAAACTTAGATTTTTGCAATTAATATTTTAATTTATTGTACTTCAAAATAACTTTTTTTCAATAAATGTCTAAAATATTAAGAGTAATTATTAATATTATATATTGGATTATTATTACACATCTTATACCTGAACTGCCTATCATTTATAGTGAAGCTAGGAATAATAAAACAGGATTAATAACGTTTTTTATTTTGGGAATTTGAAAAATTTACATGAACTCCATTGTTTGTCTGAATACAAATCTAAATGTTGACAGTTACTTTAGCCTATTTCTCTTGAATATTGTTTAAAATAATTTCATATTTCAAAATAGTCTTGATTAAGTTAAATTAATATTAAAGTTTAGCGGATATTTTAAGATTTTTCTTTAACAACTGTAAATTGAATCATTTTCAGAAATTAAATCACCTAAAAACAAATTTGTAGAAAAATATATTTGACAAATTCCATAATATTTAATAAACAATATGTAATCAACTTTTTAATTAAAAAAACCTGTCGAAAAGGCTAAAACACTATTTCTAAATGGCAAAAAAATCCACACACCTAAATTCGTCGCCTTCTTTCTTCTTCTTCTACGACTCAACAACCGTTACCGGTCTAGATTGACAACTGAATAGCATGTATTTACGAATCATTATTTGTTATGATGTGATTAGCACCATGAACAAATGATTCTATTTAGATCGTATTATTTGACAGGTTTTTGTCACCGAAACAGAACACACATACTACGAAGAAGATCACCCCATTCACACTATCATCTGTATCCATTCATTGAACAGCAGCAAATTACTAGTAAGGGAAAGATCCGGTTTATCTCTTCAATTCTATGCATTCAAGCTTTGAAAACCTGTCTAAATTCGAGCAAATAATGTTGATGACATTAGTTGTTCGAATTTTGAGGCCGGAGTGTTATTTTTGTTAAATTTATTTTAAACAAATATTAATCACAGAATGCTGTTAGTGAAAACGAGTAATGAAATTCGAAAGAAAAAAATTATGGTCTGATCAGGGCTTGAACCGCGGCCCTCTCGAGTTGAATTCTGTGCAACGCTTTAACCACTGCGCCACCCGGCTTTTTTAATTACCTGCAATATACCTAGACATTTGTTTTATAGTCTAGGCGATGGCCAATGGTAACGTCTTTTATCTTGCCAAAAAGAATTGCGATCGGATTAGTTCACTCCTAGATATTAATTAAAATATAAACCGAAGAGACCTGTCGTAAAAGGATGAAATGGAGTGTTTCTGATCGATTTATAGATATTTATAAGATATTTCGAAAAACTAAAGAAAAGGAATTTGATAGAAAGATTAGATTGGATACAATTTAACTGATTTCATTTGCAAAAAATAGTAGTAAAAGTTGAAATAAATCGTATGTCATTATTATTAGATAACGCAAATAAAGCTATAATAACAATTAACACGAACATTTTGTAGTGTTATATAAAATGAATAAAATGCAATGTGACACCACAATAAGATAACTTTTTGCATCTTTTGGCGCCAATTCATTTAATTATTACATAAAGCGAAAATGTGCATTAACTAAAAGTGTTTGCATAATATTTGTCGTGCAAATAATCATGCTCAAACCAGATTAAACATTTTTTGTGACAAATATTATTTAAATGTATCATTTGCAAAATTCACACAAGTGAATGAGTTAATTACATTCTTGTAACTTAAATAAACATTGACTTTTCAGTCCTAACAAGTTGAATCCAAATTTAACGTTTTATGTCATTAATTACAAACAAAAAGTCGCTTTATTACAGTAACTACAAACATTGTAAATGTTTCACATTTTTATTTGCAAATAAATGAGTAATTAATTTATAATCTTCCTATGTGACACATCAATCGGACTCTAGTCTGAAGAATTTAACAGCCCTATCTATAAATTTATCACATTTTTTCAATTGATAAATGAATTTAAAGTTCAAAAATTAAATGGCGATGATGGCATCGACATCACGTACGAGAAGGACCTTTGTATGAAAAGGTTTTTGCAATCGAAACAAACCATACACCATTATCAAGTCCCATCTCTTTCAGAGATCTCAGTATGCATTTAAAAAAAAAATACATGCATAAATATTCAAATTTACACCTTCTCCAATCTTTGAAAACCTGTCCATCGAACAATTACAATTGACGACTGTAATTCTGGGAAAATGGAAGTTATTTTATGAAAATATATTGTCATAAATTTTGTCCAGAGAATGTAATTAATGGAATTTGTGAAGAATCAAATTTTGAATAAAGATTGAAAAAATCTCTGTTGGTTCTGGGAATTGAACCATTTCTCATCCAATTCTGTTACAACGAATTTCTTATAGGGAACTATATAAACACCTTATAGTTTTTTTTATACAACAAGGTCGATAAGATAAGTCGTTATTAAACACAAGGGTTGTTTTAAGCCACGAGCGAAGCGGGAGCCTTTAAGAAGGCCCGAGTGTTTATTAATGCTTATCGACCGTCTTTTATACAAAATTTTATGCATTTTTAAATAAATTAACACAAAATCTTATAAATTCTTCGAATTTCTGTAAAAATACCTGTTGCGCTCTCTATGGTAAACCAAAAGAAATCGTAGTTCATAAGTTCTCCGATAGATGGCTTATTTTATTTTACACTAAGCAATCACAGTGAAACCATGCCCAACGAAAATGGCGTACATATAAAATTGATAGGTTTCTTTCACTGACGTCACACTTTGATAATAAAGAAAAAGCACTTGTGCTATAATCACGACTTTGACAAATTGAAATGTCATAATATCAATATTTGGGTGCTATTAATTGACTACTAATACACTG
>JXOV01009299.1:12664-26814 GCA_001014945.1 Clogmia albipunctata | reverse complement strand
GTTAAGAAACATAAATAAATAAATAAAAATATAACAAAATTACTTGATGTATACTATAATTCAAACAAAAAAAATTAAAAGTAACACAATATCAACGGATTCTATAAATTTACTTTCTTAAAAACACGAGAAAATAATATTAACTAACTAAAAAGAAGGATTAAAATGGTGGTGCCTTCCAGAATGAACACTGATTAATCTAATCGAAAAATTTGTACACACTTATAATCTCAATAAATCTCTTTACCCAAATACGAAAAGATTTTTCCAAATTATAAAAGGTACTGATGATATTGATGGTCGAATTCAATAAAGTCACTGTATTCAAATATTTGCAACGGAGTGTACAATCCTTTTAAAAATTTTACATAAGAAAATTTGACACAGTTCACATTAACACCTAGTAGTTTCGAAGTTTAAATGCAAAAAGTCAACATTTTAATACCGAATTGTTGATTCACAATTGGAAAAAACTACAATTTTATCCCATTTTCAAATCTCGCGGCATTTCCTTGCCGACGACATTAACTTTCAAGCTGTGTATTCGTTTGAGCTGCCTTTCAAATAATAACGACGATATTTTTATCAATGATTTATGCTGCTGTCAGTAATATTTAGAACACACACACAGAATCAAAATAAATAAAGTAATTGAGAAAATGGAGTAAAAAAGGTGGAAATATGGACCAGAATCATGTGAACAGTGGAGAGAGGGCCTCGTTTTGGAAGACCAATAGCCGTGCCGTGCCCGGACGCCCCAGTCCGAAGCAAATGAATAAATTCCGCGACTATCAACAGTAATTTTGTTTTTGCACCGATTTGTTTCCTGTCAGCAGCAGCAGTGATTTTGATTTTTCGTCTTTTGGGGACTTTTAGGTCGGTTAGCGATGCCTGGGACTTGGGCGATGACGAGTTCTGCATCATTAGCGGGCTGTCCGATGCCAAAATATCGAAGCGGGTGGCGAATTCGGCCGCGATGAACGTAATTAAGACGCATAGGAATAGCATTGGAACGACGTCCCAACAACAGCTGGTGACGTCGAAAAACAGCAGGAATCAGACCAGCGGGACGGACAAGGGCCTATCATTAGCGAATAACAACAATTTCTCAAGGAATAACGATTCGGAGGAGGAGGAGAGTGAAAAAAATGGGGAAAAGGAGGAGGACAAGGCGAAAAACTCGAAAGCCAACCACAACCAGATATCGGAGTCCAACAGAACTGACCCCTCGGAATCCGATGACAACTTCAGGCCAGCCTCACCCACGGAAAACAAGTAAGCAATGACACTTCTCATCCGTTTAGAAAATGTAATTAATGTTTTTTTTGCGCTGAAAGTCGGAAACTTTCTCCCACTTTTTACTATTAGCAGCATGTACGGCAATTCTGGGTTAGTTGCAGTCAAGTTTTACAGCTCTTGATGGCACTATTGTAACGATATGTTTACTAATTTGATTGAGGAATAATGTGTTTCTGATTAGTGTTGAAATACTTTATGAAATTTTAATTTGTTCCATGATGATTTGTTAACATAATTTAATTATTTTCATATTATTAATTAACATCTTCCTTTTTTGTCTTAAATTTTGTATTTCAATATAATATAACGTTATATATAAACAAAAATAGATAAATTTATTAGTATTTAATAATATTAGCATTTGAAACAATAACTATACAATATTACAGGGGTGAGCAACATTTTCGAATATAGGTTCAATTATAATTTTTCTAATATAATAAGCTTTATGTTTTATAAAGAAATAATAATGTTTATCCACCGTGTTTTATAAAAAAAATTTAAGCATTTTTAAATTTTAACAAAAATACAAAAAGAACCTTCGTTGTATTAAAATCAAATTTAAATTTTTTGGCTCCCTCACATTGATTTCCTTTTCTAATTCTAAGAGCAAATGGAGAAAACAATATCTTGCTTCTCTTACTTTTACATAGGAAATATTATCTGTTAACGGATGGTTTAAATGGACCGGAAACAGTTTAGAACTAATTTGTACTAATTTTAATTTAAACCATCTGATAAAACAGTAAAAAACACACATACGTCCGCAAACACAGTTAAACTCTGCATAACAAACCTGACGTACATATAAATTTGATCGATTTCTTTCACAGAGATCACACATTAATAATAATAAAAAACACTAGTGCTATAAAAACGACTTTGACAGAACAAATTTTAGTGTCATAATATCGATTTTATGTAACTAAATTGCATAAATAATATTAAGTTTTAATAAAGAGAGACACACATTTTTTTACTAAGGTTATTGTTTCTACTTGTCCTCTTAAAAAAGAAGAACAAGTAGCGACCATAGAAATACCAAGCCTATTACGATTTATAAAAGCAATTGGACTTGAGGATGTAATATAAACCGACTTTGATCAGGCCAAATCACCAGGGGGTACAATAGACCATAGATCGCAGTGCAAATTCACCCTACAAACAGCAACCCCTTAAAAACTTAAATTTTGTCATACAAATAGTAAATAGACTTTGACTTGTCTTGATATTCCACATTAAGATGAAATAACCCAAACACTTGCATCTATTCTATATTATTAAAATGTATATTGCTTTATATTCAAAAGTAATTGCATTTCGCTTTCTAATGAGCTGGTCACACCAAAGTCATCAATTTTACTGTTCGTGGACTATCCGCCCCCATTTTAAAAATCCAATTTCCCAATTAACTGTGATGATTAGATAGAGAATTGCATGTCTATGGAATCTTCGTTTTACTGGCCATTTTGCACTTTAGAAACTTAAAATAGAGCAATTATTACCGGCGCAATGAAATTTGAAATTTTAGACGGTATCAGCATGTGTTATTTTTTCAGACTTTCGATGATAAGAAAAATGAGGGGTCCAATAAGAAGCCCAGAAACGCAATAACCAAACTTCCCCTTCGTTCTCAGTAACCCTGCGACGCACATTTGTGCGATCGTATTATTATTATTAGATTTTATTCTTCGAGAGGAGTTCGTAAAAAAAATCTTATATCAGGATATTCCATTTCTGCAACAGCAATGTGACATTCTTTTCCCATGCCTTCATCCACAAAAGTTTTGGATAAAAAGATAAAAAAGGATAAAAAAAACGTTTTTTTTTCATAATAATTGATACGGGCCGCGTACTACATGTTGCTCACATCTGATATATAATATGAATTGTACCACTTTAATAAGGAATGGATTTATTTTTTCAGTGACGTTTAAATAAGTAACAGTTATTTAATGACAGAACAATATCACAAGAAAATTTGTTGAAAAAAGTTATTGGTTTGGTTATTTAATAGAAGATTAATTTGTGAAATTAACTCTCGATAATACGAACCTGTCAATAATTGAATGTTATCACGAGTTCACTACAGAATGACTATCATTGATTTGTCATTTGATTATTTGACATATTTTAAAACCTTTCGAGTTTCGAATTATCGAGAGCTCATTTTATGTTTAGTTTTATTTTTTTATTTCCATTTCAAATACCGTTTAATTTTTTTATTGTATTTTTATTGTTCATTTTATTAATATGTTCAATATTTATTGCTAAACCTTCATTATTGTGCTGTTCAATGTTTACGTTTTGAAAGCATTGAAAGATGTTTTCGTTGTTTGAATTTAAATTATGTTATAGAGAATGATAGAATGTTGTTTTTAATGGTAAAACAAAGCGATCGATATATTGTACTAAAATATATAATTTTATTTGAAACTCCCAATGTTTTAAAAATAATAAGAAGCAAAATATGCTCACATGATTCTACGACTGGTTTATAGAGAGATATGTTTCTTATCTTGTTCAAGTTTGATCAATGAATCTGGTGCTTGAATCAATATTTTCTAATAAACGTTATCGATAAATTGAGTAAATTTTAAGTTCATTATTTATTATTTAATGTATACAAAGTTAAATAACAAAAGATAAGCATTTATTCATTTCTTATAATAGATAATGAATGACTTTAGTTATAATTTTAAAATGAAACTCCATAATACTAAATTAATTTTAATTTTTAATATATTATACACCTATTTATGTTCTTCTTTGAATTATTAACCAATTTTGAATAAAAAAATCAGCCAGATAGAAATAAATCCAAAATACAGCCTCACTCATCAAATGAAATCATGACATTGCTAAAATTAAATGTATAATTAATATTGGGAATTTCCTATTGAGTTGCTAACAATGATACTTGTTTTTATTTTTTTGTTGGGGTTTTTAATGAATTTTATTCTTTTTCTACTCTATAATTTAAACAAATAGTATTACGCAAATAATATTTGTTTTCTGCGTAAATGACCATTGTAATTTGTTTATAATTTGAATAGTTTTTTTGAAATTTTTAACGTTTTCAAATTTATTTTTTAAAGAAATAACTCAATTCTGATTAATAAATAAAAATTTATGTTAAATTTAGTTTTGTGCAATTCCGTATCGAAAAGTAGACTTCTTCACTCATATTGGTTCTGTAACGGTTTACTTTTCTGTACGAAGTGCTGAAATAATTGACGCAAATTGTTGTCATAACCATATCTCTACACATTATTGGTGAAATGTTTTCCATTGAGAATTCCGTTGTGAATTGTTGTTGCACAATTTGAAAAAACCGTAAACGA
Organism: Clogmia albipunctata; assembly: GCA_001014945.1. Lineage (NCBI taxonomy): Eukaryota > Metazoa > Arthropoda > Insecta > Diptera > Psychodidae > Clogmia > Clogmia albipunctata. The sequence continues at coordinate 22,171 of JXOV01009299.1, read as the reverse complement.
TTTTAATATTTATTATCGATTAGCTTATAATTAACATGCGCCAGCTAGAAGCACAGCTCGCTAAATCCATNNGACTTTGTTTCAACAAAGTCAGCGCTTCTTTTTTCTGTGCTTCCAGCTGGCGCACGTTAATTATTTCAGAATTACACAAAATAGTGTTCAATACACATGTGAAATCGGTTATTACAATACACCATCTGGGCCATAAAACAAGGGTCTGGGTTTATAGCAGATAATAAAAGGAATCGACAACCTTAAATGTGCGGATTTTTTCCTGCAAATATTTTATTTCAATGTTTTAAGGATGCTTTAGTTTATTAGAGCTATAAAACCCCATTCTTGGTTATTTCTATTAATTAATATAGTTTGTTGTAGTATTTTAGAAATTTTTAATGATTTATCATTTATATTTTTTCCACGAACTTTTTTAATCAGTTCTAAATGATATTTGTGCTAAACCACGAAGAGAAACTGCAAAATTTGGATCACTAGAAAATAATGATAACTATCATTATTTTATTGAGCGCACATCTTCCGCATCCTGTTTCAATTAAATTGTCAATTCTGTGAATGAACCAAGTTGGTTACTAAGATTGATTTCGAATTGGACTCTGAAATTTGTATGAAATTACCAATCACAAACACATTTAAAAATAGTGCCAAACATAGAACGATACAAATCATGATCTGTTACCATTTTCATTAAATTTGAGATATAGATCAATTTTTATTCTTTTAAATTTTATTGTTGTAATCGTTTCAAGCATTGTTTGAAATTATTAACAATCTGTCCTTTGTTTCAGAAGAAAGCCTCGTCATTTATTCCACTTGTATCCGGGACGACCGCAATTAATGAAGCTGTCCTCGAATTTATCCAAGGACGTGGAGAACGAGTCGAAGCTGGACAAGTTTGCTTCGGTGCTGGGCGAGCCCCTGCTGAACATGATGGACCTGAAGCGACTGAGCTGGAGCGGGGTGCCGAAGAGGAAGCGACCGGTGACATGGCGCCTCCTCTCCGGGTACCTGCCCACGTGCTTGGAGCGGAGGAACCCGGTGCTGGAGCGCAAGAGACTCGATTATCTGAAGCTGGTGGACCAATACTTTACGGAGGCGAACCGGGACGAGGGCCAGGAGGACACGTTTAGGCAGATCCACATCGACGTGCCCCGGATGAACCCCCACGTGCCCCTCTTCCAGCAGCGCGTCGTCCAAGAGATGTTCGAGCGTATTCTTTTCATCTGGGCCATCAGACACCCCGCCAGCGGATACGTGCAGGGCATCAACGACCTCGTCACGCCCTTCTTCATCATTTTCCTCCAGGAGGCACTCGATTCAAGTGAGTTTGGAAGTATTTTTGTTGAAACTTCATTCTTTCCCCACTCAATCAAGTAATTCATATGACTTTGATAAGAACTCTTTCGTTACTTAAGAACAATTCGTAATTATTAATCAGAGTTGATAAGAATATTATGAAACATTAGATTACCGCTATCACTCTAACCTTATGATGTATTGTTGTAAAAATAAATATTGAAATTAAGTAATTTGCAGAAAAAAATACTTTTCATGTAACACAATGCACAAAATGGCATGGTATTTTGCTTTTGGGTCATAATTATTTATGGGTAGCACACAGCAACGCCATATTAAACAGTAATAATGTTCTGTAATCTCTTTATTAAAATTAATATCTAAATGTTACAAAAAAAATGAGCAGAAACAAAATTAAACAACTGTAAACAAAAGAAAATCGAAAATCGGTTTTTAAAAACCGAATGGATAAAATGGCAAACCTGTAAATTCGATGTAATTATTGGTCTAATTTCAAATAAAACCCTGTGTTCGCCTAGGAACACAAATTCAAGAAGTGTGAACCCAATGCCAACATTTTACCAACCTGCTCCGGGTCTAGATCTTGAAAAAGATCGTTAGAGTATAAATGTGATCAGCCTCATTCATTATAATGTGAATTATTAGAAAATTTTCGGCTTTGATATCGTTTTACCTCCAGGACTAAAGATGAGTTAGTTTGTTATAATTTCTGGGCATTTATGGACAAAGTATGTACAGCTAAATTAAATAAATACCACTTATATACCAAACGACAGGTATGCTATTTTGTCCATTTGTCGTTTTGAATGGCAAACAATTTAAAATTATAAATATGACTTTATATGAATGAGTGAGTTCAAATTTTGGCAGGTTAGCAAAAACCACATAATATCCCAGTCAGATGCGAGCTAGAGATTGCCAAAATACTCCCTATGGTATGTTGTACATATTTCCCTTAAAACAGGGGTGAGCAAAACTTTTAATCAGCGGGCCAATTTTAATTTTAAATTTATTTGGCGGGCCGCACATTAAGAAACAGTTCTTAATAATTTACAAACTGTTTGTATAATTAACATCAAATTTTAATGTTAAATAAAATCATACAAGATAAGAGCAGAAAAACAAATTTACATACAGTTTTTAATAAAGATTTAGCCTCTGGTTTTTCGTAATACTCTGATTAGTATTATCCGAATTCATTTTAGAAATGTGCGGCGGGCCACACAAATATGCTCCAAGGTCTACATGCAGTCCGCGGGCCTCTTGTTGCTCATACCTGCCTTAAAGGATATAAAATAATTTTGTTCGTCTGCTGAAATTGCTTACAATTCTGTATATTTTCACATGGTTTTAGTTTTAGTTATCTTTATTAGTGACACCGACCAAAAGATCATTTGTGTCAAGAAATATTTACAGTTCGGTCTTATATACTAATATCTATAATTATATATTACATATTTATATCTTAATGCTATTTTCTTTAATAAAATTTACTAATCTTCTCAATTCGCTCAAATTTAAATTATTTACATTATTTGGTGGGATTAATCCTAGATCTTCTAAATTTACTCTATTACTCTCATTTAGTGACATTTAGGACAATAAAAAATTTGATGAACGAAATTATTTTCACATAAAAACGAATTATTTTTCTTCTTTTCATAATGTATTCTTAAAAAATTTAAAGATATAATTTGCATCCAGTTTGTTAGACATTTAACAGAATGAAAATTGACACTGAATTCAAAATTTACAGTGAAACCCAGAAATGGTAAAATAATAAGAAATTTTCCTTTATTAATAAAAGGTTTTGGATACAATTTCGGCTGTATTTACCTTGCGGAAAAATATAGATTATCTTTAAAGAGATATAAAACGATAGGATATTTTCATTTCTTTTAATTAACGTTAAAATTCCTCAATATACTAATCTTTTTTGCGTGGTACATCATTTTATGAATGACGTGGAAATAGTATATTATTAAGCATATTATAATTTTAATTCAGTGGTAAATATGTCCGTAACACATAATTATTTCACCGACAAATTAACTTATTTATTATGGTCGATGTGTGATGGTCGAAATCAATATTAATCCACTTTATTTTCCATTTTTTTTTTCAATAAATCGATCGTATTTAAATAATATAGTTTTTGCAATTCCGTATGTGAAATGCCTAAATTTTTCATTACTCGCGGTACGTGAATTCAAGTTCACAAAAGGAGTGAGAAAACATTTTTTTTACAATTCTCAGTAAAATTTCTTGTATTACTTATTTGTTTTATAGTATATTTGAATTTTAAAACATTGTCAGTAATTCCATCTTATTTTAAAACATAATTTGATGATTATGTTTATACAGCGTAATAGTATCCGTTTAAATCATATCAATACATTTTGGTTGGGGCTGTAATTGAAAAAAATATATATAAAAACTGACAGTTGGAAATTTGACATCTTGTCCAACAAGTTTGGGAGAGATGACAATCAAGTCCTTTTACATGAATTACAATTTCAATTAGTTCTTTTTTGGACCTTTTTTGATCAGAACATTTAAATTAACATTAAATCTGCTTATTTTTTACATTCGCATTTCTTCAATATTTTGTTTTTATTTATGTAAGCGAATCCATATAAACACAAAATTCTTAACATAAAAATTCAACAACAAAAATATTAATTTTTTATTATCGCATTTAAGATTTAATTCTGTGGAACAAGTACTGACAAGCCGTTGAGCTCCTCTTAAGAGCTTTCAAACACAGGAAAAAATATGCTTTTATCCTGTACTCGCCCTAATTTAAAGGGAGTATGACCGCTCTCCCTGGTTTGCCCTAATTTAAGAAAATTAGCCTTGAATTAAGAATTGACGTGTCATTTTAAATTATAATTTTATTTGCAAAATTTGAATTTCAAAAATATTTAGTCCACAAGGTGGTATTCATACTAATTGTCCATATTATTAACATTCTATCCTCCAAAGTGTACAGACCTATACTGCCCTAGAGTGCGGTGCCGAATGGCGGGCCTATTAAACTCTTTGTCCTAATCCATTTTTAAAAAGTCATTTGCTATTATCTTGAAGTACTATATATATAGCAACAAATTAGTTAGGACCAGCAGTTGTGATAGGAAGGAAGAGCTAGGACGATATACGAGGAGGGACGTATGACTATCCACCATACACCCGGTGATACGTTGTCGTGCATCGCTACAATGAACTTATTCATGAACACCAGTTTCAAAGATTAATTCCGTATTTATTCAAGAAATTTGTCGAGATTACACAAAACTCAACTTCACGTTCTTTTCATCGTGCAACTGAATCTAACCTCAAATTACTCGCTTCGCCAGGGACTTTTCGTCTATAATCATTCCACCAATCCTACATTTTTTTAAATCCCCGAGCGGGTTCTGCGCCCAATTTACCATACCATTTCAAAAATAGCTGTCTGTTAGTGGTGTCTAGTTACACATTCCTTACATAAATTGCTATGTATTTATTTTTGCTGTATTTCTGCAAATCGTTTTTTTACATTTAAACAGCACATCGTGTTGTCCGTTTCTTCTCCTAGTTATAACAGATTTCTTCGGAAAAAATAACTGTACATCCTGTTTTTTACCGAATTAAAATAAAATGTCTCTTTTGACTACAACTTAAAGTGTTATATTTGATTTAAGTTAACACTAATTCAAAAACTTATTTCAAAGCTATTAATTAATATAAAATAAAAAAATTCATTTCCAGACGTTGAGATCGAGACGTTCTTGATCGAGGGACTGCCGGCGGAGACGCGTGACATAATCGAGGCGGACTCGTTCTGGTGCTTGTCCAAGTTTTTGGACTGCATCCAGGACAATTACATATTCGCGCAGCTCGGAATTCAGGCGAAGGTGAACCAGCTGAAGGAGCTGATCCAGAGGATCGACATTAATCTGCACCGTCATTTGATCCAGCACCAGGTCGACTACCTCCAGTTCTCGTTCCGCTGGATGAACAACCTGCTGACGAGGGAGCTGCCGCTGCACTGCACGATCCGGCTCTGGGACACGTACCTTGCCGAGTCCGATGGCTTTGCCGTGTTCCAGCTGTACGTGTGCGCCGCCTTCCTGCTGCACTGGAGGGACCAGCTGCTGCAGGAGAAGGACTTCCAGGGCCTGATGCTGATGCTGCAGAACCTCCCCACCCACAACTGGACCGACTCCCACATCAGCATCCTCCTGGCAGAGGCGCACCGGCTCAAGTTCACCTACGCCGACGCCCCCAAGCACTTTGAGGGCAAGAGTTGACGGACGGCGGCACTCTCGCAAAGCATCGGCCTCCTCCGCGGTGGATTTCTCTTTTGATTGTCCTCTGCTCCCCCCTTGTTCAGACCAACGCCCCCTTGTTTGTTTGTTTTCACACTCTTTACCTCCTCCTCCCCAACAACCCACAACCCTCCAATCAAATATTATTGTGTAAATTAAAATGCTACTATTATTATATTAATAAATATAATCTTTGGAAATATGTCTCGTGTTTTGCTTTAAGGATGTTTATGCATTTTAGTTACATAAAATCGATTTTGTGACACTAAAATTTGTTCTGCCAAAGTCGTTTTTATATCACTAGTGCTTTTTCTTTATTATTAAAGTGTGACCTCCGTGAAAGAAATCGATCTAGTTTATTTGTACGTCAGTTTTGTTATGTAAGGTTTAACTGTATTTGAAGATGTACATGTGTGCTTTTGACTGTTTTATCGGAGGGTTCAAATTTAAATTAGTACTAAATCAACGGTTTTCGGTCCCTTTAAATTTAAACCATCCGTTAACGGATAATATTTCCTATGTGAAAGTAAAAGAAACAAGATATTGCTTTCTCTATTTTCTCTTAGAATTAGAACAGGAAAAGAAAACAATGCAGAGATGCGTAGAACACCTCATTTTACAATTTTATAATTGTTTAAAAGACTCCTAATTACACACCTACGAGAAAAATAATCGGACACCTATCACAATTTCACTTTTCTAAATTTTGTTGTTTCGCAAGAGTACCGCTATCATTTATTGAGAATTTCTAATGTATTCAAATATCAGACATATCAATTGACAAAACTGCAAACCAACTTTTAAAACTTAGTACTTTATAAATGTAAAATTTGATTAAAACTAAAAATTGTGATAGGTGTCCTATTATTTTTCTCGTAGGTGTATATAAAGCAGCACTTTCAAAGTGTAGGTTTAATTTCTTTTAAATAAGGGTATAATAACCCCATGATTACGACAAATATGATTTATTATGTTTATTATTTAGACTAAAAAATTATGTTATGCATAGTTGTTAAGCCTGTATTTCAATCTGTGCAGAACAAATTACTATTATTATATTTGCACATTTTATTTTTGAGCATTTTTTGTAGAAAAATCTCTTTTCTCTATGTAAACCTTTGCTAATACGACACTAATTTTTAATTAGGCAATTTAAAATCTTAAGACTTAAAGAATTGAATCACATTCCACATTTAAATAAGTAGGGTTTCATTGGAATTGCCGTAATGGGCTTGTCTGTTTATGGGTAATTAAAAAAAAACATTCTCAGCACATTATTGACTCAAGCTTTATTTTTCGATTTTTAGAACAGTACTTATAACTGCTAATTTAACAATAGCAAAAGACAAATGTCGTATTTAAATAATAAATTTTTAGATGCTGATTACGCAAATATTTCATCGAAATTTTAGTTATTTTTTACAGGACACAAAGGGATAATCTCCGACAATCCAAAAGCCTTATAAATCCTTATCTCCTGGGAGACACCTGCAAGCTAAGCAGGACAGAACACTTTTATACAATTTTGTATAGTAATACACAATGTGTAGTATTATATTGATCCGTTGAATAATTAATTATTTATTACTAACACAAAGAAATTTGTATATCTATTCTTCATTATTCAACCGCAAAATTTTGTACTAAACATAATAGCTTAGAAAGAAAATATATTTTGACATTTTTCATGTCTCTATAATAAAGTAGACTTTGATTTATTAATCAATTTTAATTTGTTTATTTTGCGTATGAGTTTTATTAATATGTACAAGTAAAAGTGCACAAAAAATTAGAGTATCCTTAATCCTTAATTCAGAGCAATCAACCATTTTATGGCGTCTTCGATTGATAACTTCATGAGTTCTACGAGTATCTTTTGCTAAGTGCTATGCAAAACAGGAGCGAAATGGTATTGCACAATAATTTCTGAGGACGAAAGATCTGAGATTAAACGGAATTAAGTTGCAAATTTTATAATTATTTTCAAAAATATGTTTTTATACCAAATAAACAGACCATTGTCGTCATTGGAAAAGTCTTTCAAACTAGTACTAACTAGCTAATTTATAGAAATTTAGAGCAAAATGAGTTTGATTACTAGCATTTTTGTGTGCTTCTGTACCTCAGCCTCTTTTCTTTTTCTTGACCTTATATGTGATGAAAAAGAAATTCTTATTAAGAAAAATTTAAAATTATTAAAATTACAAAGTGTAATTTTAAGTACCTAGTTTGTGTATGTAAAGGGTGTTTTTTCGAGGTATAGAACTTTAAGTTGCCATTACTGTTCAAGATGGCGACCGATTTAACAGCTGTCAAGTGATTTATTCTCAGTTTGGTTTGGCAATTCATCATGAATAGAGTCACGCCTGAACAACGCTTGGAAATAGTGCAATTTTATTTTGACAATAATGGTTTTGTGCGGAATACGTATCGCGTAATACGTCCATTTAGCGGTGAAGCGCACTTATGATAAAATGGCTACGTCAACAAACAAAGCTGCCGCACTTGGAGTGAAGCTAATCCTCAAGTGTATGTCGAAACACCGTTACACCAGAAAAACTGACTGTTTGGTACGCTTTATGGGCTGGTGGAATCATTGGTCCGTACTTCTTTAAAAACGATGATGGCCATGGTGGTCGGTATAGAGCCATGATTACTAACTTTTTCAATCCTGAATCTAACAACCATGATATCCAGGAGCTTTAGTTCCAACAAGACGGGACAACATGTCACACAGCTCGTGCCACAAGATTATCTTTCGGATAAATAAATGCCAATCGATTAATCCATCGTTGTTTTATTGCAATTTAAAGTTCAATACCTCTAAAAAAACATCCATTATATTGGAATGATTGCATTTTCATTGATTTTTGTAAAAAAATATTTTTTAAAAGTTGAATGTCACGCTGTATTCTCTCTCTCTCTCAAGAATCACGATAGTGCATCTGTTAATAAATGCATCTCATTACTTTCAACTCTATTAATTAACAAAGTGAGATAAATAAATAAAATAATAATTAGCTGAATGAAACACTACATCGCCTTCACTAAAAATAGAAGTTCAAATCTGAAAATAATTTTCATTCATGGCACATTACCATAAATACAGCATGCAACAGGAATAAGAAATGAACGATTTGCATAACTACAGAGCGGAAATCAAATCGGACGCATGATTGGCGAAAATATTAATGTTGTTTATTGTCAACTTTATCCACTTTGTTGTAATAAATTGCACGTCTTTTCTTCAATAATGAGCATAATTAAAATATTGTGTACAATACGACTTTTATTTTAAATTAATACCACAATAAAATTTGCAATTCCGTGACTTTTGGCTTCAGCAGTTTTGACGAGAAGCACGCCCCAAAATAATTGATTGTACAAAATTGAAGGAATAGGTACGTATATTATATAATGCTCATTTCCATTAATAAAATCTGTTTGAGTAATTACAGCTTTCTAAAAATTAGTAAACGAATGAAAAGAATTTTCTAATAGATACTAGTATTTAATTATGTGTTTTTCCAACCAGTTTTTTCCGCCAAATATAATGTAAAGAATAAGAAGACAACCCAGTACTAAATTAAGGTGTAAACACATACAATTAAGGGAAGTACTTGTCAAGCGAATAGAACTTTTGGTCTCAATTTTTCAAAATATCACGACAACCTTGCACCATGCACCGTATCACTGATATGTCCGTGATAGTACTCATCATTTAAAACTCAATTAAAAGCCATAATCAACATTTAAGGAGAACTTTACTTTTTGTCATTCAATGTCAATAAAATCAACTGTTTCGTCAACTCCAACTACTTGGTTACCTTCGCTTTGCAACATCTTACCACCTGATCTGCGGAGG
>JXOV01009297.1:0-15757 GCA_001014945.1 Clogmia albipunctata | reverse complement strand
CGTCGAAACCATTCCTCCGCGGTTCGAAGTGATAGAGTACCATCCCCCAAAACACCATTAATCTCACGGAACGTTTCTCTAGCGGATTTGCCTTTAAAGAAGGAAAAATTTAAAATAGCGCGAATTTCGACGTTAGTGAACTCCATGTTTACACGTCTATAGTATTGTCAAATACGAGCTCTGTAGCGCTTTCTACATAGCCGCGAAATTCAAAAGACAAAAAGGCGGAAGGGAGATATTTGACAACCTAATATGTTTAAACTACGTTAGCATTCACATGGGAACAGCTTAATATAAGTCCATTTAGCCTATGTGTTCTAATTCCTTCTCTAACCCTCATGTGATAGACGACATTAAACCGAGCAATTTGCGGGAAGGTTGGGTTTTAATCCAGCGGGAATATGAGTCTGTGCACAAACGGGTGTTGAGGGCTACTATCTGCTTTAGAGGGGTAAAGTAGTTTCAGTTTCAGTATATGGCAGGTTATACTTGTATATTGGTGACGGAGATTCAGTCATGTTACATGAACAACGATAGTAAAAAATGCTCTGGTAAAATAAGCTAATGTCTTGTTTATAAGTAGCAATATTTATTGTACTATATACCAAAATACGATAGAGTCCAAAGAAACATGAAAAGCGCAAATGTAGAAAATTGCGTTCTAGAAAAGCCGACCCCAAGCGAAAAATGGGCAAAAGGTTAAGCTAAAAAAGATTTGAAATTCAACACTTCTGTTCTTACAGACCCTTCAACAACTTTGTTAACTTGTTTTAGAGCAGGGTTAATATTCTCTGGGACATATTTTAGCTAGCATAAAATCATAAGTGCCTTCCCAAGTCTAATGAACTGGTGGTTTTACTTAATGACCTAATGACTATTTTCCCGGAGCACTTATTGAATCTCACCGTATGGTTTTAGAAGTAGGTAATTTACCATTTAAAATGACGACAAATTTACAATTCTGAAGGTCTTAAATCCATGAACAAGTGTGAAGCTGTAATTGCAATCAAAAACAAATATTACTAAAGGATCAATTTGGAGCAAGAAATAAAAGTAGCAATGTCAAATTTCACACCCCACTTTAAAAAAATGTACGAAGATGACTATGGTCAGATTGATTCGTCTCAGTATCTATCGTATGTTACTGTTGTATCCTTTAAGTAATTTTTCTACTATTCTTATAGTTATCTCTTTCAGCAGAGCCTTTTTATATATCTGGATAGGGAAGGCGCTGTAGCAAAAGCGCGGAGAATTGAAGAAGATTGGGAACTCCTGTTTCAGTATATTATTTAAAAAAAACAATTAATTTTTAATACATAAAATTAAAACGAAAAAATTATAAACTAAGAATAAATATTTACAACTATTTATCATACTTACTTTCGATTTGAAAATACGTGCCTTCCAATAATTTCAGATAAATTCTTATCAATACAAAATCAAATCGACTAAAGATCGAAACTTTATAAAATCTGAATTTTTCTAGAAGAGAAAATGTCTTGAAATTATCAAATGAACGATTACTAAATTTTCATTGTATATTGCAACAATAGGTTATGGGCCCATTCAAACATGAAAAGCAACTCTGTAATTTAAATTTACGACAATGTTAGGCCTTTAAACCGATTCAAGTATTTAAAATTCAAACCCATTTTAAAGATTTTCATCACCGAAAAATTATCAACGAAGAAAATCTGAAAACTGAAATATTGAGGGTTAATATGCAAATGCGCCATGTTGTGATAGGAAGCTCCAAAATTATTGTTTGCCGACCGATTGTTTCGTTTTATTGCAGAACACCACCCGGAGGGATAAACTTTAACAATAAACGAAACGGTTCTGCCTTAAACTACTCGTGCCCGCATCATCTCATTTTGGAAGCGCGCTGCTTCCACCACCCGCCATCATCGACATCAGCAGGCGGCGGAAACTCAGACCGAACAATAACGACCCCAACGACGCCCCTAGGCACAAAGCCCGAACTCTCCACACAACTAAAACACGAGCCTTTGTTATATCTCTCGCTTTCTCTCCCTTACTCCTCATCTTTAGAAAACCAGTCTTTATTGGCAAGCACCGAAGGCTGCTGCAAAATTTGTATTTTACAATTAGGTCTACATACACATAACCAAACGTCCGAAATCAAATCTGTCCGACTCAGCTATGGCCTCGGGCAACGTCCACGGAGAAGGAACACGACGGACTGAAAAGCGCTCCATCATCCGGTCTTTTTCTTCTTCGTTCCCTGCATCATATTGATTATGGTGTTCTGAATGTCCTCCAACTCTTTCACCTTGTTGTCCTTATCCTCGATTTGCTCCTTCAGGTGATCAATCAGATTGTGGCTTGATTTATTCTCCTGCAATTACATCAAACACAGAATTAGTTCACCAACAATGGCTTCCGATTGTTCAATCGAGTCATTAAATAATAAATTGCATTTCGCGTCCTTTTCCTCCTTACATTTAACTCTCCGTTCAATAAATCACAAAGAAGTGAATTAATGATTATAATTATCTTTATACAACGAAAAGGTGGTGAGTTTTATATTTATTGACGAGTAAATCTTACGTTATAGTTTTAAAATTTATATTTTAGCTTTAAATTTTCTTACTAATTTAATAGTCATAATTTTTAAACATACTTGTCTTCTTTGAAGGACTTGCTTGCACGTGAGTATAAATAACCATAATGTTTACTAAGTTTAGGTCTATTTATGCTCCTTAATTTGATATTATCTATTTTTTGTTATTCAATTAGTTTGTGAAGCGATCTCCAATGTTCAAACAACCAAACGAAGCTGTATCTTCAAATTTACACATAGTATATCTCTTAACATTACAACTTTGTGTCATGCCAGATTTGAAAATACTTGAATCAATTTTGCGAAATAGAGAAAAAACGAAAAACTAGAAGTGCCAGATGACGCACCCCTCTTTTCTCCTCTATGGGAAATTATTTAAACAATCCTGTGATGAGGGTAATCAGACAATCCGAAATATATCTAGAATTCCGGGTCGCTATGTTATAGCAGGCCGCCAGTAACTCCTTTTGATAGTCCAAAAACCTGATTTCGAAAATCAAGAAAATAGGATAAAAATTTTCGAATTTTGAATAAAGTAATGATGACTATCGAAAACTAGGCTCAATGAGCATTGTGGGTGATAATATAGATACAATAGGACAGCAAATAAAGTCACAGGCACGGATAATATTTTGTGGTATAGCGGGTTTTCAGGCTATTACACGACGCAGCTAACAAACGGCTCGACGTATTTAAGCTAAGATTATTATTATTTCCTACAAACCGTCTATACATAGTTTTGGAATTGGACTGCTGGTTCCGTGTCATATTGGCACTAAAGATAATGATATAAAAACACTCGCTACGCTCGTGACTTTAAAAACCCTTTTGTTTAATAATGCCTTATCTTATACACCAAATTTAAAAAACAAACTGTTTTGAAACGGTCTCTCATGTTTATAACGAAATAAAATGAAAATTATATTTTTTTAAAAACCAAAATCATCTCGAAACATTCAATGTCCAGATTATTCTCCAAAACCGAACAAAACAATTAATAGTAAGAGCATTTTTACAATCTGTATTGTTAATAAAGAACACCAATTAGGTTTCAAAGATGAAGAATTTTGCAATAAAACAATTAATTAAAACAATTATATCGTTGTCCCTTTCTTGCGCATAGTTTAAGTAGTCGTAAATCATTCGAGAGGACCGATATATAGTAGGATTTTATATTTAGTTTATGAAACTGTTACCACTTTATCATACTAGGACATCGAAGTTCTCTCCACTCTATCGCTCGTTGGAGTTTCAGAATACGGAACTGCATAAAATTCTCACCTTACTCTCATCAAGTAGATGAAATTGAATTTTAGGTCAACGAGAAATTGTTCTTCTTAACTCAATAATTACACCTTTTTGTAATAAAAATATCGAATCTCGATAACTCAAACCTTCGATAATTTGAACCTCTCAATAATTCAAAGTTATCACGAGGCCCAATACATTTTTATTCCAAGTTTCATATTGCTGAAGCACCTTCATTCTTAAAAAAATTATTGAGCAGCAATGGAACAATTCGATGATTCGAAATATTTTAAGAGTCCCTTGAGTGTAAATGTATTATCATTATAGAAGTTACACACTTTATTTAAAGGTTTTATGGCGAAAAAAGATGGGTAAAAGTACCCAATACCTATAAGGTACAATTACTATAAGCTAATGGAAAATCCAACTACGTGTTCGTGTATATTAATAAACCATCAAACATAACCCCTTAATTCATATTAATGAATATTTATCGAATAGCAACATTGATTGTATGAAAATGTGGGGCATTCATTTATTATTTGAATCACCTCATTTGTTCTGACACATAACTGTCAATTAGCATTTAAATTTATCTTCGATAAAATTATAATTGGATTACTATCGATGAAATGGGTCGTTACAAGTTTCAGAGTCCATAAATAACAATTAAATTGCCAATTCAGTTGTAATCTAATTAATATATTCCGTAATAAATTTGTATTTTATACCGAAATCGTCTCTAATATAAATTTCAGATGAAAACAAAACTTTCGATTACAACCATAAATATTTCCATACTTCTTCGATATTTGCAACGCCAGTTGGACAAAAACTTTAAATTAGTTTTCATTTCAGGGCGAAAAATAGAACAAGTTTTTCCATTAAACCAAAAAAAAAGTGTTTCAAATGCCCTTATTTCTCTCTGGGTAGAAATTGATATGCCGATCTTACAACTTTATAACTATTATTTGATTATCCAATTTCAATCCTGAGTATTGTTTACAGTATTTCTGTTGTCTATAGATCCCTTATTATTAAACTTATTAAATAAATAATAAAATACATCGATTTATTTGATAGAATTGTTGTAAATGAAACTTTACATTTATATTGTCCTGTAAAATCAAATCTTGTATTGTAATATTTTTCTAATTATGTCATTTATTTTTTGCTTGCATGGTCTAATGTTTAGCGATCTGGACTGCTACCCCAAAGGTCGTGGAATCGAATCCTCGGCGGGTATTTTTCAGCGCGAAAAGTTTTTCCATTTATGTATATCAACAACACCGTGGAATAATATTACTAGCGAATTATAAGCAGAGTAAGTTTTCGGAGCAAAGTCATCCCACTCACCGAAGCGCAAATTTTTCGCCTCTTTTTGCATTCTCTCTTGCGCACCTGAAGAGTTAATGTAAATCTTACGCTCCCTCCACCGAGCGGAGATAATGATAAAGGACGGATCGCGCCGAAAATTGAATGCGTGCGATAATATTAATAAACAGTATTTTCTTTTCCTTTTATATAATAAATCATTAATGTATAAACAGCAACAACTTCATTGAATTCAATTTTGAAAGAAACCGAGTATTTCTTAATATTTTAGTTTATTAATTGTGTGCACATATTTCGGAGAAGCAAGATCAAATTCGATTCGATCTGCGCTAAGAGGAGAGAATTTTTGAATGTATTCTTTACTTTTCCACTCATGTGAGCTGCGCTTTGAATTCCTCTTTGATAGAAGCGCTTTCGGAGGAGAATTTCAAAGAGGTGGGAGCAAAACCGCTCTCATTCTTCACTCTGAATTAGAGTAAATAAATTTATAAAAGTACTGTCCCCGGCCTCAATTGTCGAAAAACTAGTATCGTCAATACTATCTGTTCGACTCAGACAGGTTTTCGAAACATGAATGAGCCCTTGCTCCAAAAAGGTAACCTTTGGGCAAATAATTAGCTGCCATTGAAAAATGGGTGCGCAATGAACACTAAGAGTGACTGGTTATTTTCGTAATGTATGTATCATGTTTCGGTGGTATTACGTAGGCTCTATATTAATCATAATAACAAATAATGATTCGTAGTCTTGATCCACAAAACTACTGTTGTACTACGAAGAAAAGAGACCGGCTCTATGTACGTATATGTATCAGTGCACTGCAACGGGCCTGATTATTATTTTTAACTTTTATGACTTTTTGTCAACTCGTTTATTTTGATAGGAGTCCTCGTCGCAGTGCTCTGGTATGTATGTAAAACGCGCAAATTTACAGGAACAAAAAACACATAATAATAAATAATAATCGTAATTTCCCAATCAAAGTGGGTCATTTGCATGGTAGAAATTGACGACAAAAACGACCGTCGTCTTTTTTTGCGGTGCATTGTAAAGACCTGTGATTGTTTTACGTTTTCTTCGTTTCACTGCTGTCTGTTTCTCTTAACTGGAGTAATGCATTTTTCGTCTTTATCCGGCCGCCCAAATGGTTACTCGTGCATCGTCTTCTCTTTTGCGTGTCATTGCAAATCTCTTGTCAGAACTATGGATCAATTGTGAAAGATTGCCCAAGGAATTTATAGGAAATTTGTTAACTTTGATTACGAAAAGCCACTTGGTTAGACCAAGTGCGTTGTTCCATTTTTTGAGCCACAGAGAGAATATGAGGATTTCACTAAAAAGTAGTTGTTGGTATGGAAAAAAGTAAAAATGTATATAAAAATGAATATACATAACAAGGCAATCAAAAAATTGATTCAACCCTAAAAATATATTTTGAAAAAGCTTCTTTATGACCATATGATCATTTTTATTAAAGGTAGGTTTTTTACATAAACTTTAAGTATGCAATCTAACGTCATTTGTCATATGGAACATCCTAATACTTCAAATATAAATTTAAGAGTAATATAAATTTAAATGAAGAAAAGATATTCCATAAAATTGTCAATTTCGCCCATTATTACCAAATATATTGACTATTTATACAGTAGAAGGTATAGTTTCTTCTACTATAAGAAAGTATAGCAAAATAAATTTGAATTCTGATTGGAATATTGCCAATACATTTTCCTATCGATAAAATATAAAAATTACCATAAATTTCCTTTAAATAACTATAAGAAACGATTCGATAAGCTTAAATAAAACCACAATACTAAAGCATTTTATTTAAATTAGTTTCTCTCATTTCTATGATACTAATTTCCAATATTTAATTCTCTGATGGATTATCTCAAATGGCAATATTTGCATAAAAGTTTGATTCATTTAAATTGCACTAATCATTAAGCATTCAGTCCACTGATCAAACAGACCGAATAAAACAACTATCCTGCTCGAAATGATTTATTCAGATTGGAATCGCATTCGAAAAGTTTGCCATAAAAACGGGAAAGTCCAAAGTTGAACGGTGAAATCGCCTCTGGTCATTGAAAATCAAACGAAATGCAGCCAATTTGAATTTAAATTGCATTCGTCTGTTACACAATGGGATAGCAAATGGATTTCTGACAGATTTCACGGCGCCGACAATCAGCATTTAACCTTTCAATAGAAAATCAGACGATCCTAAGCTATTTTCCTTATTTATGTCACACGTTTTCAAAACAATATTTGCTCAAAGACCGGACAACGCTTCAGATAACTCTTTCATAAAAGGCACTATTTTTATGTCACATTTAACCGCCAGCAATTGTCGAGCACAGATTTACAAATTTATGGGATGCATAAAATCCATTTCAATTTACCCCAATTTATTGCAATATTTATTACACGAAAATTAAATTATTGATTTTCAATAAACCAATATTTCTACTTGCATTAAAACGAATATTTAAATTATTCTTCAATCATATGCCACTCGTTTCACATATTAGGTTGTGCCACAAGAAACATGGATCCCAAATTTAAAACTGAAGGTTTCTGTTAATTATCAGTAAGTTATAGCGCGTTCACATTAGAACGAGGCGTTTCCGTTCCAGAGCTCGTAAAATTGGAACGAATTTTTAATCGCCAAAAAACACTATTTCCGATCGGATTTAGTTAAATTAAAAAATAGGTGTGGGAACAATTACCCCTTCGTTTGCAGTTCTAAAAAATCAAATGAATTTAATAGTAAAGCCGTAATTAAATAAAAAGAAATTCGTAAACCACACCTTGTTCCAACTTTATTACAGCAAAAAATCAAAATATTTTGTTCCTGCAGTCGTAATAAGGGAACGAATGGCCAAAAAAATGAAACACTCGCCTTTGGCTCGAATGTTCCACTCGTTAAAAAGCAAATGCTTTACACCCTTGTAGCAAAAATAACTATTATACAATTCCGTATCGAAAAGTAGAC
This sequence comes from Clogmia albipunctata, assembly GCA_001014945.1. Lineage (NCBI taxonomy): Eukaryota > Metazoa > Arthropoda > Insecta > Diptera > Psychodidae > Clogmia > Clogmia albipunctata. Next base: position 7,589 of record JXOV01009297.1, on the reverse strand, counting down.
TTTTCCTCACGCAAATTGGTTCTGTAACGGTTTACTTTCTGCACGAGGGGGAAGAAATAAAAAACCGCTGCGAACGATTTTTATTTTTAATTATTGATTAATTGGTATTTTTTCAGAATTTCACAAAATAGCGTTCGAAACACATGTGAAATCGATTATTACAGCACTTGTATCGAAATATACTATTTCTAAACAGCATTTTTTAAAATGTTAAAATATATATTTTACATAACCAAAATTTAAAGCGAAAAAATTATTTTACAACTCTTAATGTTATATTTTGCCGATATTTAATAAAACAAATAAATAAGCAATATTTGAAGATTTTAGAGCTTCTCAAAATTAGTGGGCCTTTAGACACCACGATCAAGGTGGATGGATTTAAAATTTTACCACGAAATTTACACTTAACATGTTTTAATTAGGTTCACATTAAACTAATTATACAATAATTTATACAAAAATTATGGATTTTTATATGAATCTAGTTTAGCAGATGTTAAATTAATGCATTATATTAGGAAATGTTTACTTTCAAACACATGCACATTCAAATATGGTAAAATATTTTGCAATAAACTTTATTCAAATATGTATTGTAAATTTTGTGGTGAAGGCGTCTGGTTGGGAAAGTTTTATGTCAGTCCGACGTAATCGTGCCTAAAAGTCCGCTAACTTTGAGAAGCTAAAATCTAACTCTAAAATCTACAATTATTGCATTTTTTAATTTTTTCTTCGGATTAGTACTTCTGGAAATTATCTTAAATAGTGGTGACATTTGCATTTTCCCATTCTTCGAAATCAGATTTTTCAGACTTTCATTGTGATCTATTCGCGACCTACTGTGCAATGGTTAGCAAAACTTACGAGACTGCTGACATAATTCACATTATCTTACTACCCCTATCAATAAATTATTTAAGTAATCTTTTTTACTGGAGATAGAAGGGATTTATGACGCTGACCAATTTCAAAATTTTGTAAATTTAAGTAGTTCTAGTTCTAGAATTTCTGTAGTTTTATGTGAAATAATATTCTATTTCAATACAGCACGTTAGAGCATTTTAATTATTCATTTATCTATATTAATTTTTGTAAAATATTTACTAGATTTATGATGAACATATCTTAATTTGTTTTAATTTCAACTGTTTTCATAGAATCAACCAAAGAAAGAATAAACATAAAAATTGACTCACCTCAGTAAGATTCTCAATAATGTTTGTTTTCTTCTGCAACTCTGTGTCCAGCTTCTTGTTGGCGTCCATCATCTGCTCGGTTTTCCTAGTCTCCTCCTTCAGCTTTCGGTCCTGCAAAGGATTTCAAAACAGATTGATTGCTCTGATGCGAATTTTATTCACTGCAGATAATCTTACAATTTCCTCAAAATCATTTGCCAACTTTTTCAGTTGGTCCTTCATTTCCGCCTCCTTAGACCTCGCCTTATCCTGAATCGTTTGCAGCATCTTATCGTAGTGTACTTTCATCGAGTCGTGCTTCGTCTTGTAATTCAGAATGTCTCTCTTTAGCTCCTCCACGACCATGTGCTTCTTCGAGTTCTCCGCGCTTAAATTATTCTTGAACAGTTCTAACGAGAAATAGGACGTTTGAAGGGTGCCGATTTCCGCCTCGAGGAGGTGTATTTTATGGCTGAGATTGTTGATCTGGTCCCCAGCTTGCTGCAGCCGAATCTCGTAGTTTTTCTCCGAATTTCTCGCCACGTTTCTCTGGTGCTGGCAGAGATGGATGATATTACCAATGTCCGCACTCAATCCATTCCTATTCGCGTGCTCAAATTCATCGAGAATTTCGTCAATCTTTTCGCACTGTTGCTTGCTCACTTGCACCGTGTTCTGAGACTCAATTTCCACTGGCCCGGGATCTGCTTTCGGAATTGGAACATACTTACTCGCATACAGGAGAGATATTTCCTGATTAGGAAACTCAACCACCTTGGACAGCTCAAAAATGTGATAAGTAATCTCCTCTGTGTGCCTCAAAATACCTTCTACAATCAACAACTGAACAGATTTATGTTTAAACAGCTCAATAATCATGTTGAACCACCGAACAGGAGCTATTGTGGAAAACGAAGAAAGTGTCGCCAGACAAATGATATAAAATAGAATCTCGTCGTTGCTAAACTTTGCCATTTTACTGTGGCACACCTCCACCCCCAACGATTCCACCCCCTCGAAAATACTCTTAAAGAAATCCTCCTGGACATGATCAAAGAAAATACTCTCCATACTCTTATCCCTCACAAATGTCCGAACAAATTTCAGGATTGCCGTTTTGCAGTGAATGTCCCTCGCGTTAAAACCCCCCAAAATCCGTGGAATATCCGAATCGAAGCTGTAGAAAAGCTCCGATTTATCGTGTATCCGTTGCGCCACACTCTGGAATATCTCCAACCCTTTCGAGAGGACTTCTCCTGTACAGTCCGGCGACCGTATCAGACGAGTGGTCAGTTTCGATATCCGTGCATACTGACACTCCTCAACGTAATCTGAAAAGGTAACACGTTCATGTATTTTTTACAATTAAAAAAAATGATGTAATAAATATTTATTCACTGATAAGGCATGATTAAAAACAAGGGTTTATTTAAGCCACGAGTGTAGCGAGTGTTTTATACATGCATTTTTAAATAAATTAACATAAACATCTTAAAAATTCTTTGAATTTTTGTAAAAATATATGTTGCTCTATTCCACACCAAAAATTTCTATATCTGCCTTTGTTGCTTAAAAAAATATCTGACAAGGTGTGGGAAAGAGATAGAACATTATTATAATTGATTTGTCTGTCTAACTGTTCCGCAATTTCATTTAACTTTAATTTCATTTTTAGATTAGCAACAGAACTTTTAAATATAAATATCCATAACTGTAATCTGAGAGTGTCGGATAATGTTCGTCAATGTGTCACAGTAAAACCCCCAATATCAAAATAACTTTCATATAAATTGATGAATTGTGTTTACGGAGCACACACTGTAATAATCAAACAAGCCCTAATGCTTAAAGAATTCTTTAAAACACTTGTGATATAAAAACGACTTTGACAGAACAAATTTGAGTATCATAATTTCAGTTTAGTGTAATTCCTTATCGAAAAGTAGCCTGTTTTTAACGCAAATTGGTTCTGTAACGGTTTACTTTACAGCACGGAGTGGAATCATTCAAAGTAATAGTGCTTTTTCTTTATTATTAAAGTGAGATATTTTCATCGAATTGATCAAATTTGTATAGAAGTCAGTTTCGTTGTTAATGGTTAATGACCATATATAAATAAATTTCCCTTTCTCATCCTGTACGGAACATGGGGAGTCTAAACCTCAACCAAAGGGTTTAGACTTTTCATGACTATTTGTTTCCAGTGTATTATTAGTTAATTAATAGCACCTAGACCAGTTAAAAAAGTACCTATCCGCCCAGGAATCGAACCCATGGCCTCCGAGGAGGCAGCCGGATGCGTTAACACATCGTCTATGAGGCGGGAAATAGCCAGATAGATAATAATAATATATAAACCCGTATTTTTCGTATCAATAAATAATGATAAAAAATGCATAGCATTGTGTATGAAACACGTTCGATAAGCATTATTAAACATACAGGTTTTCTTTACTCGTTACGCTTGTGAGTATTAAATCTTAGTAGTATAATTTTCCCCATTTTAATTCCTGTGAAGAACATAGCCTCCGAAGAGGCGGTCGAGTACATTAGCACTCGACCATAAAGGCAAATAATATCTTTTAAAAATTGTTTTACATTATTATGATAAATAAAGAGTGTCTCAAAATCACGCCACTTTTGAATTGTACGTAATAGAGAGTTTTAATATAATGTTATTCAATCCAATGTGGTATTAAAGTACACTAGTTAGGGTTTTGTATAGTATGAGATATTAGTCAAATAGCCCCTAAGATAACGCTTATATGACCTTATCCTTTTCATGAAATGAACTAATGACTAATTGGCATAGTTGTGGCCATATATCCACGATAACGTCACAAGTTCCTCCTTCACAATCGATACAGGACCATGGGTCCTGTATCGATTGTGAAGCATTTTATCTGTAACACATTCTCCTGTGGACTATTTACATTGTATCAAACCACATTTAAATTATCAAATAAAATTGTTTGGAGTTCATCACACTATTTTCTAATCCTATTCATTGCTCTTTAATTTATTCTAAAATTAACCCCTGCATTTCACAAACAATAAATAGTCAAAGGATATTAATTAAACAAATTGCAATTAACAATGCAGAAATCTGCTGCAGACTCAAGTATCAAATTCTAATTAACTTGCTAATTAACATATGCAGATTTATTCTCAACTATCTAGTTGCGGCTTCTGTTAATTAAAAGCTGGTTTATATTAAATCTCAATTCTCAGGTATGGTGTAATTGGAAGGAACAAAAGGTCTGTTAACAGATGGGTAGTAATAAATTGAACGAGATTACTGCACGAACTGCTCCAATAAATCATTTCCAGATCAACAATCTCACCATTTCAAATTGAAATTCTCCTGAGATTGCTAATAAGAGATTGATTATGGTTAATTAGGCTTTGATATAATTGTATTTAAGCCCATTTGTTCTAATCAAAATAGGAACTGCTACTTTCAGACTGATTATAGTTATTATAATTAACAATAAATTAATAATTATTATAATGATAATTTAATCTCTAAACATTTTTATTGACTATACAATTCAATTGAAAAGTCTTTTTTAATTTTGGTTATAAAGTCCGTCATGATAACACACTGTTTAGTTATACATTATTCAATACCCGCAGACAATTACAAACCATGTGAATACAGAAAATTAGTACTTTGTTTCAAAAATTCAACTACTAAAATTATAGTTTTAGATCTTAGAAGCTTAGAAATAAAATATATTTTTACATTTTTCTAGCCTCTATAATAGAAGGCTACGAATTATAAATCAATTTGAGTTTTTCCCCATTAAATGACAAAAAGTGTAATTAATAGTTGGATTCTAAATGTGGTTTAATTGGTGAATGCTATTATAAGTACCTATATCACGGATATAGTACATGGTGCTCTATTTTCGTGATATAACGGAAAATTATAAACGAAAATTCTATTCGCTTGAATAATACTTTTTGTAATTGTATGTGTTTAGACCTCAATTTAGTACCGAGGTATTTTGCGAATACAAATTGTATAAAATTTGTAAAAAAAATCAGGTCGGAAAACACATAATTAATTAATCGTATCTTTTATAAAACTCATTTCATTCGTTTTTTAAAATTTTACTCGTGTTTAATTATTATCTATTATTCCCACACGATGTTTAAATAAATATTAAAAATGCCTAACACTAAGATTTGTTCTGCCAAAAAAAACTTTTAAAGCATTAACGCTTTTTTATTATTATTAATCAAGTGTGACCTCCGTTAAAGAAATCCATCAAATTTATATAAGTTAGTTTCGTATTGGTGTTGTCACTGTAAAATACGGACGTTTTATTTAAATATTTTCATAATAATGACAAACAACACATTCTATACAACCGACACCCTCCCAGATTACGGTAATGAATTTTAAAAACTTGAAAATTCTGGTTAAATTTTTCATTTTGTTCTAAAAATTGGTATGAAACAGAAAAACATATATATTAAAAGAAATTCAAAGAAATTCTNTTGAAAATTCTGGTTAAATTTTTCATTTTGTTATAAAAATTGGTATGAAACAGAAAATAAAAGAAAATAAAAGAAATTCAAAGAAATTCTAAGAATTTCAAAGATTTGTAAGGTAATTTATTTTTTAAAAAACGGTTACCATTTTGTATAAAACAGTCAATAAGCTTAATTAAACACTTAGGCCTTCTTTAAAACACTCGCTCGTGGCTTTAAAATACCCTTATATTTTTATTATCGGATTTTAAATGACGTCATCAGCCGAAAGAACAATAAATGTATCAATCTGGTTGGTGTTTTTTTATTGTTAAAATGCAAACTAGACAAATGTATATTGTTAATTAGATTCTATATTGTACCGAATTTAACACTATTTTCTTAAAATTTCAATACTTTTTGTCTGAATTGTATGAAAGAATTTTTGCGACTTGTTTTTCGTATTTCGCCACAAAGTTTTATTCAACTTATTAGATTGTCTGAAGTAGTTATTAAACGTATTTAATCACTTTAAAAGTCTTTTGTTACAATATTATTACTAATTTTCTTGCATACAAAAATCCGGCTGATGACGTTTCACTACTAATACCACCACAGAGATCCATTCAACCTTATTGTTAATTAGCGTTGATTTTTCCATCATATTTTCGTACAAATTATAAACAAAGCAAAATTATAATAAAAATTAACCGAAATTTTCTTTTAAAATTTCAGTTTATCTCGCGGCGGGATTAATCTCGGTTTTTCACAATACCACTAAAGATGATAGACACAGAACGAATCTGTTGTCTCTCATTTGGACATAGTTAAATGTCCGTATTTCATTTGCAACATTAACTGTTTCATAGAAACTGAAAACCACGTAACTTTCTTTACATAGAATATAGAAAACCATCATAATGAATATATTTATAATTAAAGTCAATATGTAATGATTGCACTTAAACTTTGAGAGAACAAAGTGCCATAATATCAATATTTTTGCAAGAAAATTTCAAAAAACTATTTTATTATGCAATAACATAATATGTAGTTTAAATCATTAATCATATTAAAATTTATAAGAACTTGATTTAAGATACAATTCAATGAATCATCTTAATTTATTGAAAAACTTTCCTTACCCCATTTAAAATTCTCGTAAAAGTTACAAACTCGAACAATCCAGCAATTAAAGATGTAATTTACAAGAAACTTTTATTGGTGCTTAGAAGAACTTGTCTGGCAATAAAGAAGATCAAATATAACTTTGCAGTTTATCCAGACACAACACAAACACTTTACACTGATAAACAGATCAAAAGCATCCGTCTCAGAGTTTCTCCTTTTGAAATGAAACTAACGTAAGTTAGGAAGGAAGGAAACTGCGCTCCATTCTTTTCGGCTCATTTCTCTTTGCAAACACTATATCCCTTAATCCAAAGAAAATATAACATTTCCACTGCAATCATTGCAAACATGCAATTTCTTTAAGCAGGGCAACAGACGACGATGATGGCGCCCTAATGTGAGCTAAATTGCACATTTCATAGCACCTTTGATTCTATAAATTTGAGACTTGAGGCGATATTCTACAGTAAACCATTTTAGAAAGCAATATATGACTGATTTAAAGCTAAGTAGTCTATCAGATTTAATAAAAATCTAATTATTAAATTAAAATTTATTTTAAAACTTGTTTTGTTAGTGATTTAACAAATCATACTGATCAATTATATCAACAAATCAACTGATTAATTAATATTATTACCAAGAATATTACGAGTATTTAAAAAAAACATAAAATGTCAAATATTTCAACTAAACATAATTTAAGTTTTGCGATTCCGTATGTAAAATATCTTCAACAATTTTAGTACGTGAAATACAAGTTCAAAAGGACGAAATAGTTATTTGTGCTACAAGGGTGTA
>JXOV01009292.1:0-13667 GCA_001014945.1 Clogmia albipunctata | reverse complement strand
GTTCAAGAGATATCAAGGATAAACGACGGCGTCTATAACCTCAATTCACACTGTAATTTCTATCCTCAGGAGGTTTTACGGTGATGCGGAAGTTGAGATTCCTTACTATAATACTTACGAGTATATTGTGACGAACCATTCCAATGACAGTATTTGCGGCGACTTCTTCCCGGCTCTTTACGATTCTCATTGTTTCTCTTCTAGCCTTTTCGAAAGAGATTGTGTCGAATAAGCGTTGTTATTCTCTAGACTACTCTCAGCTGTAAATAAATTAACATCTAATTGTCTTACGCGCGCTTAATTTACACGAACACACACACCGAACTAAGATTTTCCTATCGTCCCGATCGAGAAAATTGTCGTCTGAAAAGGTGAATACGTTACCTCGGTGAAATGTCTTTTTCGTAAATATAGCACGAAAACATCAAAATAATTTGTTCAACCATTTTCTAAAAAAAAAGCGTAATCCGTACAAGACTGAAGCAAGGAATTAGTTCAGTAGACCACTTTGTGTATTTGGGGATTAACATCCACAGCAATGGATACGAAGAGGATGAAATTGATAAACAGATACTAGCAACAAATAGGATAATATTAAAAATCAAAAGATTTCAAAATATAATTATACTTTATAAAACTCTTATAAGACTCGTCCTAACATATGGAAGCGAAACATGGACCATAAAGAAAGTCACTGGGGAGCGTCTAAAACGAGTGGAATGGATATTACTACGACGAATATTTAGGCCGGTATTCGAAAATGGCGAATGGAGAATCCTACACAACGAGGAGGTCTATGATCTACNTATAAAACTCTTATAAGACTCGTCCTAACATATGGAAGCGAAACATGGACCATAAAGAAAGTCACTGGGGAGCGTCTAAAACGAGTGGAATGGATATTACTACGACGAATATTTAGGCCGGTATTCGAAAATGGCGAATGGAGAATCCTACACAACGAGGAGGTCTATGATCTATACCAGGATGACGACGTGCTGGAGTTTGTGGAATTAAACAAATTACGATGGGCAGGGCATATAATCAAGATTCCCAAAAACGCAACAATGAAGGGAGAGGATGATATGGTTCAGACACTTAAAATTCAATTTGAAATAGACGCTTATGATGACCATCCGGTTAGTATGACCGACTTATGAATAATTTCATGAAACGGATATGATCCTACTAGCGGTATCCTGTAGACTACTTGCCAGATGTGATACACAATACAAAATCACAACTAGTGGACCTTATAATTCACAGAACGAATTAATAGTTAAAGGTATAAATTGGGACACCTTTTATTTCTTAGGGACGTTAAAATATGTTATTTTAGAATAATGTATTAGTTTTTTTAGTTTTTTTTAGTTAGTTATTTTAAATAACTGTTATTCTAAAAACATAACAGTATAGATCATTTCGTTGCAATAGAGTTGTTTACATTTACTTAGGCGGTCGAGCAGCACAGCGAAACAGGCTCTAGACTGGACACCACAAGGAAGAAGAAGTGTGGGCCGCCCCAAGCAGACTTGGAGAAGAACAATCGAGAGCGATCTACAAGGTTACGGAAGGAGTTTGAGAGAGGTTAAGCCAATGGCCAAGATTAGAGTGCGATGGAAGGGATTAGTCAATGCCCTATATTCCCTAGAGGAATGATAAAGGAAAAAAAACAAAAAAAAATATATTTGAAATCATTCCAATTATATGCCATCCATTAATGACAATAATTAAAATGATAATTTTTTTGACAAAACTTCAAAACACATTGTCTGATGATGAACCATAAATCAATTAAGGCCATACTAAAATATCTATATTTATATAAAAAAAACATGTAGTACAATATTTTTCTAATAAATTATTATATAATAAAAATATTTCGATAAAAAGTTTCTATTACACATTCTCGTATTTGAATCTTGAATAGGATATCCGATGTGCACATTTAGAATTGTAACAGTTGAAAGAGGACGGTTAAATTTACTATTGATAATAATTCAGATGAAAATTGGGAAATGGAAATTATCATCATGGAAAAGGGGAACGATTTTCATATGCCATATCAATTGTGTGAAGCGAACATATCATATAATGGATGCGGTCATCAATTGCTGGTATTGAGCGCTTGAACTCGAGGCAAGCAAGGAAGCGAATGGACAACCAACCCCTTTCAACACACTCGAATCCCTCGCCTGACCCTACCCTTCCCGAGTGCCGATCCCTGGAGACCGTCCAAATCCATTCAGCATTTAATCCCAAATTTCCAAATCGCTCCATCGATTTTTCTCCCGATTCAATTTAAATTTTTAAACAGCCCTTAACTCAGGAGCAGTATCCCTTTCAATAGAATTCGATTCGGTAAATATTTTGCGATTATTAATCAGTTCATACATATGCACTTGTGTATTCCGATTGAGAATTGGCTAATGTAATTATCCCTCAGAGTCGAGGGACTTCTGCTGTGGAAGAAAGAGTAAGGAGCAGTAATATTGAAATTCGTAAAGCAATTTGTCTGTCCCAATATTGGCTTTAATTTGTCTTTGCTGATGATATTTCCCGTCTTCTCTTCATTCGTCTCATCTCGGCTAAGATACTGGGCCCAGTATCTCTCCAAGTGGAGAATAAGCACTCACAAATAAAGGAAGCCAGTCGATAAATTCTACGAAGCAATTTAATGAGCTAGAAGTGGAGCTTTAATAAGAAAAATGTCATTCCACGAAATGAATTGCCCGTCTTTCGTCTCGTTTTGCGTGAATTTCGATGCGGTTCCCAATCGGATAGCGATTCATCTCAATTAATGGACTCAGACTATCGTTATTTTTAAGCTTCTGTCGCCTGGGCCACACAATAAGGACTAAGGAAGGGAGAAAGCGGAAAAAATTTAATCGACATGAGATAATGGGCTTCTCATCATTATTTTCCGCTACATTACATCCCAAATCTAGCCACTCTCAGCCACTGTCCATATGATCTGGCCAAGTCGGGCAAATTATAGGGGTGACAGCATTAAGAGAACTTTATTCGTAATTTCGCAACTCTTTCAAAAGTTACTAGGCGCCTCCACAAACATTACGAGTCTATGTACTTATTTCATCTTATCATAGTTTCGTACTTACAGACTAAATACAAAGTCTCAGTATATCATAATTTTATATTTAAACTTTAACATTTTCCCAAACCACCAATTTATTTTATTACCTATAATAATTTGATTTAAATAAATCGATTCTGCCGAATAACGATAAAAGGAACGAAAGTAATTTATAATTTCACATCTCGCAAAAAATTCCGAAATTCATTGAAGAAATAAATTCAATTTATTTATAAAATGTACATCAAAAGTTATTTGAAAAATCTCTCTCCCAAATTTGCCCCATCTCAAAATAAATTACTCTGCCGTTCTGTAGAAAAACAGATCAATTTCATAAATTTATTTCAAATTTGTTGCTTGGAGCCTCTGAACAAAAACTTTGCACCACAAATTATAAGAAATTTATTCAATACATTTCTAATGAAGACCGGATTAAACACTAATATTACAAAATTCGTACAAAAAATTTTCTGCCAAATTTTAATTAAAATGGAAAATTTCCTTGAACGAATTTCTCTTAATTTATTTTTATTTCATAAAATGAATCTTCAATGTTTGTTTGAAGTTTTTGGAATAAGCAATTCAAATTTAATTTTAAATAAGGTAAAAGGAAAACAATATAAGAATTTGGTACATTGTTCTGTAATAATATGACAAATTTTTCCAGGAAGGTTCAAATTTCACCCAAGCTTATAAAATCCGATGAAGAATTACAATTTTAGGTAAGACACAGATTACAAATACAGATACATGAATGAAAATTACAACAGTTATAAATATGTTCTGGAAAAAAATTAATGACAATTTCATATAAATTTAAAAGTAAATTAATTTAGATGAAATTTGGAAAATAGTTAAAAGGGTTGTTCATTGACAATTGGGCAATGAATCTATTATAGATAAATTTATAAAAGAAAAACCGTTTAGTACCGAGTTATTGGTCGTTCACGTAAATAAAAATATCCAACGTTTTAAGATATTAAAATAGCTTTTACGATTTTATTATTAATTATCGATTAACTGATATAATTTTTCGGAATAACACAAAATAACGTTCGATACACATGTGAAATCGGTTATTACCACTTGTATCGAAATATACTAATTCACTCTCGAAAATTTGATTTTTTCATTTTTAACTGTTAGATTTGTCTCACATTTTCTATTATTTTTTATTTTAAAACATGTGTTTTCATATGTATTGTACTAATTTAAAGTCTTATTATTATACAGAGCGAGTTAGCTCCATAAACAAACCCACGATTCCTTGATATTTCTGGATTCAGATGTCGCAGGAGCTTCAAATTTACACACAATGTAATTCTTAACAAATCACAAATCAATGTATGTAAAAAATAACTGCAAATACTTTGATATGTTTCCCGAAATTGCATAAAAACATTAACGAGAATTATTTATAAAGCTAGATTAAGATCATCCACAACTTCTAAATTATTACAGGTATATTTCTTGAAAAGTATGAAGAGCTTAAAATATATAAAAAAAAATTATAAAAGTAAACTTTAAAACAGAGCTGACCTTTAACGCATGAGCTTTTTCGAAAAGGTGTGATTTTAACACTTGAAGAGATCTTACTTCAAGGAATACAAAAGTTTACAAAATTAAATACACGAAACTTCCGTGCTTATCGTTAAAATCCTACTTGTTTCTCCTTAGAATCGGAAAGATCTACAAATTTGCACACCGTATTCAGCAGTTTACAAAGTTTTTTAATGTTATAAACTGACACTAACGATCTCCACTATGGTATATTTTTTAAACAATCTATTAATTATAGTTAGTACATATATATATATATATATATATATATATATATATAGTTATATAGTCCGATTTTTGTAAAGAAAATGACCTCTTCCTTCATTTCTGAATAAAATGGAATTTTTCTGATATATGACGTTTGGAAGATTTAACGAAATGCAGCCAGCAATTGGTTATATTTATCCTTTATGATTTAAAAGATTACTTAATTCACTTCCAATTGTCCGTTTCATATGGATTGGTTTTTGTTTTTCTTAATTATAATTAATTTAATAAAATAATGATTATTCATTACAATTTTGCTCAAAGTTCTTTTAGAAATATTCCGTATAACAATTCAATACATTTTAAGTTCATAGTTCAAACTTTAAATTACACCGTTGTACAGTTGAATTTGAAACAACCTAATAATATTTTTTGAAAAATGATACTTAATTTTTTACATTTGTAATAATCTTAAAACATTATCTTTTTTTAAAAAAAAATTATCTTGAGATTATTTTATGTCATGTTAAATATGAAAAATAAGTTGTGTATACAATAAATAAATACGTTTAGTTTGACATGGATAAGACAATTTAATTACGAAAAAAAACCTTTGAACTTTACCCGTAGCACGTGGTCATTGTCAAGTCATAAAACAAAAACATGTCGAGTATTATAATATTTTTATTATGTTTTTGTCACGCGCACCTAATGTTTACATACTTTTTCCCATCACAAAAAAAGGAAAGCACGAGCAGAGTTAAATAAATGAGCAATAAGTAAATTTGATGTGGCATAACAGAATCTGAAAATGATAGCAAACTCCTTAAGCACACCATAATGGTTCTTGGAAATTTGGCCTGTTGGCAGTTTTCCGCAACTAGAAAGAAGAAGACCAACAACATGAAAATCAATTTTTATCCTCGATTGCCAATTAAGCTTAATGCGAAACGACCAACGGGGACGACGACGGCGATAAACAGGTAGGTTTTTAATGACGCACAGTGGCCGCAATTAGAACATTGTTTGCCCTCTTAAACGAATTACCCGAAAAGATTATTATATCCTAGCGGGGTGTGTTTAAAACATATATCAGTAACGAGGGTTGCTTCTCCACACAGCTTTAATAACCGTTTAAAATTATCATTCTGTTTATTCTGGGCCGTTCTCTCTCCCTTCACCAAATCTTATTAGCTTTCCAGGAATTACAGGCGGCTTATTTTGCAAAGAAGCAAATTTGTTTCCAGCGCAAATTCTTAATCATCATCATCATATCATTTACATCGCCTTCAAAACAATATAAAGCATCTCTCAGGAAGAGGAGCACAGTGATCAGGGTAATTTTCGATTGATATTAATAATAGCTTCAATATTTTTCAAAACTGCTTTTAATGCCGTTTTCAAAGTCAAACAAGAGGTCTCAATTTTAATTGATTGACAAAACAACAAAATGGTTTAAAAATACACAATAATTATAATAATTTGATGTAATTAATTAAATTTGTTTTTTATTCTTAGATATTTTTGTTTATAGTTATATGTATATGTCGTAACTACATTATTACTTCATCGATTCACATATCCAAGCGTCCATTAGAAAGCAACTATCATAAGGCTTAAATACCAATATATTGTAAGTTATTTAGTTGAAGTGTATACTTACGGGAAAGAATTTTCACCGGAATTGGTTACCTTTTTCAGTCGCCGTTTTTCTCATATCCCGATGAAAGAGAAATCTTAATTGGTTCTGAAAAGGGGTTTAATCAATTCAGTCAAAAGTTCTGTGTGTGTTCGTGTAAATTAAACTCGCGACGGACAGTTGGATGTTAATTTATTTACGGCTCAGAATCGACTGAAGCATAACAATCAAATCAGCGCTAATTGCGCTTTGCAAAAATGAAAGATGCTTATTCGACACATTCCCAGTCGAGGAGAAGAAGAGAAAAACCGGTTAACGAATAAGCCGTGAAGAAGTCGCCGCAAAAGCTGTCATTGGATCTGCGCCCGTCACAGTATACAAAAATATTTTTATCACGATTGAACATGTCGAAGTTCGTCCATAAAGACGACGAAGTCATAAATTAATAAAATATTAAATTAATTTACAGTCTTCAAGAATATCAATTCAATAACGACCACAACTATAGTCTTTAACTGTATTTATGAGTCGACAGGTTGTGAAATCTTATTAAAGCACTCATTTATGTTTGGTCAAAATCGAGATCAATAATTTAGCATACACCGCTAAAAATGAATAGAGAGTCAAACAATATGGAACTACCAGATTAGTACTGTTCATTACCAATCACAAAAAATGGTAAAAACGCATAAAGGCTGCTAATTGATCATTGATATTTTTACTCAATTGAATCATAAAATATAGATTGTTTACTAGTTTATGGTGATGATAATGTATAAATTTAAAAAATAAACAAGATACTAAGATTATAAGGGATCATCTTATAAATTTTTGTGAGTGGTTTTTGTCAAAAAAAGCCTTCTTAAAACAAAGTTACATGGTAATAGTATAACTGATTTTGAAATAAAGTTACAACAAAGAAAAATAAAATACATTTCAAATGACTTAAGTTTTAAAGTATGATGAACATCTCCTGCAAAAACTATATAAGGTTTATGTGTGGAAATGAATTTGGACTTTTTGCAACAAAAGTGATCAGTGTGAGGAGCCGATGTCGGGTCACCAGCATCGAATCCGCCTGGTCCCTTTGTTCCTTGCCCGGAAACGTTGTTTACTCGAGGAGCTCCTTATTATTTATACTTATTGCCCTGGAAAATGAAATTTTGAAATTAAATATTCATTCCGAGGAGAGATCCACAGGGGGTGTTAAAAGTGCGCCTCTCCTTTCAGGCCAAAGCTCCTTCTCCTCGTGCCCATCCTCCCTCTCGTCGAGAACGCATTTTATTCATCTTAATAATGTTGTTTTCACTTCACTCCCATGTAGGCTGGTCCCTGAACGCACAAAATGCACAAAGGTACACCGTAAAATCTCTTACTTACTGTGATGATAACAGCCAACGACAAAAAGTTCCTTGTTTATTGTTCTACAACGACCTGAATTCACAGAATTTATTGAAAATTTATATCCTAAAGTCAACTTATCTATCTGAACAGAGAAGTTATATAAATTGTGCAAATTATTACAGTTACTGCCAATGGAATGTATTGTAGGTGCCAATAGGTAAAACGGCGATCGGATGAAAAGTTAAACAATAACATAGCTAATTAAATTCCTAATGAAATTATTGTTAATTTTTAGAAAGAATAACAAAAGCAAGCGAAGAATTATTCTACCTATTTTTTTTATTATTTTAATCAACGCTCCGTAACAACTTATTTCTCTTAATCTTGGTTGTCTCTTTAATGGTTTGATAATCGTATCATATCCCATTATGTCTTATATGGTTTTATTACACTTTAATTTGTGCGGAAATTTTTTAAAAAGACTTTGACTTAAACAATAATACAAACAGATTTATTATTATTATTTATGGGTTTTTAAGAGAATTTATGTTGTGGCACAATATACAAGTAACAAAACCACTAAATACCTTGCTAAATTAAAAATGAAATGTAATATATGCCTAATTCTCTTCCAAAAGTACTTTGTCATAAGAAAAAAAAAACCGATTTTTTTTAATGATTTTTGTCATTTCAATTAGATTTTTCCGTTGTCACAATAATGGATATACAATTGGCCAATTTTATGACAATTTCACACAAATTCATAAAGATAAAAAAAACTAGCATAACTGAACACTAGGAGCTCTTATAAATCCCGAGTGTAGCCAGTGGCGTAGCTAGAGGTTTTGCCGCCCGGTGCGGTCGAGTATGAAATTTGCCGCCCCTTCACATAAATTGAAAATTCAAAAGCCATTTTTTATAATTTTTTTCAATTGCCTAGTAGATACAGTAATAGGGACGATTTATGAGGAATATAATAAGTTGACTTTTATAAAAGTAGGTCTCAAAAGTGAGTTTTATATCGAAATATTGCATATTATGGTAAAAAATGACGCCTCAAAAAATTGTGGCGCCCGGGGCGGTACGGTCCGGCCCCACCGCACCCTCTAGCTACGCTACTGAGTGTAGCGAATGTCTATTAATACTCATCATATATATTTATATGCATGGTCAGAAATATCAATTGTTATAAATTCATTGTAAAATAAATTAAACATTTTGTGTATTTGTATATTTGGTAGGAGGATTATAATATTCTACTAAAACAGTTCGTTATTCAAATTAGGACTTGGACATGAAACTGGCTTTCATATATTTTTAAATTATTCTGTATTGTAGGTAAACACAAATTTATATATTATTCTAAGAAAGCGCTTTTAAAAGATTTCATCTTAATTTTTTTCTTTTAATTAAACAACATCACAAGTGGCCAAAAATATTTTTAACAGTAACCAAAGCATAAAATCACACAAAAATAAATGAAAAGGAGATTTTCCATGCCAGAGTGCACACGTTGAGATTTTTCACGCGCCTTCAGCTGGAAGGCATGGCTTTGAAAGCAAAAAATAATACTGTCCTTAGACAGGAGACAGAGCCAGCGGGCACTTCTTGTCACCAAAGCCACACACAGATAGAAAAATGGAATTGTTGCCGTAGAATTGGCGAATAATTTCTGGCCTTCATTTTGTTTGTGCCAGATTTGAAACTAATTTAATTAAATCCAAGTGTAGATGAAATGAAAGAGAGGAGGAGAAGGAGGAAGAGAATGGTATGGGGAAAATCTCCCACTCGGGATAATGGGGCCCTAATCTGGGGATATTATGTCGCCGCTGACAACAATGCAGAGCCATCCTAATCCTAACATATTGCGGATTTCGATGGGTGTCTGGCTCTGGTATTTGAATAAGGCCCGAAATATGAAAAATCTCAAGAGCTCAACATGCTCCACGGATTTCTTTCCGAGCTTCTGGGCGGGCTGTCCTCCATTATCATTTCGGCAAACACGACCGAGACCAGATCCCCAATTTCCTCGTCGTCAGCAATAGCACCACACCAGCCGAACAGCTTCAATATTGTGGCGAATAATAATACATTGCAAATTCTCCGCAAAATTCAGCCCGAATAAAATACACAAATAACCGAGGCATTTGGAGCGATGGAGCTCGGTGTGTCAACACGAATATCCTTTCGCCGCACAACGGCAATCACCGCCGTATTCCCGGATGGCTAGTTCCTTGGGCAAACACCTCTCTCTTCCGCTCTCAGTCCTCAAAATGAATGTGTACTACATGAGTTTGTGGTGGGGAATGGACGGGGGGTTTATGAAACCCGCTTTGATGTGTGCACAATCAATTATACATGAGTTGCTGGGCAGGTTTAAAAATAATGAAGGCATCGCTCGCCGTCCCAATGCACATTTTCCGCTCCGCAGGACAAACCCAGTCATTAAGCCAGACGCCAGACACAGAAGCAGAGCAACAGAAACAACGGGCCAATGACAGAATAAAGAGCCATCGCCGTCCATTTGCTTGGAGGCCATTTTTCACGGGCTAAGGTCCATTCCATTACCGATGTCATATCCAACATTAATGACACACACCCTTCCTCTGCTCTCCTGGGCTCACTTGGAGCATTAAATAAACATGGACACGACACTAAATAGCTCCCGAATCTCGCCGGATGATCTTCCTCTCTCTAACGCACACTACCGTGCAAAAATATTGACACACTTTTCTAATGTTTTATAATAATGTAAAACACTTTAAGTAATTAAAAGTGTAGCCCTATAACTTTTACAAAATTAATGAATTAAATTTGAAATTCTAAATTTTACATATACTTCTTTATAATAAAAATCAAATCAACTGTATATTTGGACTATTATTTAGATTACTATCTTCTATTTAACTGTTTCTTCCTTTTTCATTTCTGCTTCTCTGCAAAAAAAAATAATTCATTGGGCCAGATTAAAACACATCAGAACAACTTATTATATACTATTTCTTTATCGCATAAAGTAGAAATTTATGATATATGAATATTCAAAACTTATTTTTTTTATGTGAAAATTTTCTTATGAAATGCACATTTAGAATATTCTTTTGAAAAATGTTATCAATTTCATAAAATTGGATAATTCAATTAAATTAAAATATCTTGCACGAACCGAAAATGTCATGGGTTGAGCCTCCGGCCAACAAACATGTTTAAATGTCTGGAAACGAAAATAACTTCCGATAATAATGAAAGCCTTCACATAGAACATCAATATGTAATGTAACAAGGTTCTCAGAAATCTTAGACAACTAAAAGTAGTTAATTTTTTTCTTGAATTGTATTCTGAAAAAAAACACTTGGCCATTCTTAAATAATTAAAGAAATGAAGATGTGAAAATTCTTTTGCACATTAGTGTGCTTATGGTCAAATAGCCGCCTGCTGATGGTCGAGCCGAGCTGAGAAGAACATTAGTTCCATTTCGGACAATATTTAGCAGAATTTATTGAGACATTTATTCTGCCAGCTAAGAAGCCGAAGGATTTCCATATTTTATTATATATTTCGGCCTTTCACTCAACATTATAGTACATTACCGACGCAAAGCAACGGTTCAGTTCAGCTCAGCCCCACAGTCCACATTACGTAACATCATTTTCGCACACACACGCACATACCTACGCACATAATTACGGATTAGCTGGCTGCTGATGGCCACACAAAAGGGGCAGGGGTGGAATTAGAAGGGCTGGCTGCTCCTCATTGAGCTTTTTCATGCAACATTATTATAGTGTTTATAAATGGCTCTCAATTTAAACCATCCATGGTCCTATTTAAATATATTTAAGCCAAAAATAGCGGATTCGGATTTTTAGCAAAAGCATTCAATAATCCGCAAAAAGCCCAATCCCCCCTTTTCTATTTTTACTCCCAAGAATTTCGGCCATTTAACGATAATTTATCATTTAATGTTGCTATTTGTGGATATGTTTTTAGCGAAACGACTTTTTAGGACTTTTATCAGATCGAAACTTTGCGTTGTTACTCTTTGTACACTCTCGCGGAGATTACAATATTCAATGAAGGCATCTCCAATTAAATAATACTGTGTACACATTATGCATACTAATAAATGGTATCGCCTTCCCGTTCCCATCTAAGAAGAAACCTTTTTTAAAACAGACTTTAAGAGTATTTTCTTCTCGAAAGTAGACGAAAGTAGATCCTATACGTACACTGCGATTCATATTAATAAACTCCAGCGTAAAGAGTGTCTACTTACATTCAGTTCAATTGAACATAATGCAAGAGTTTCGTTAAATTACATTTTCCCCTGGATGTTATTTTATCCCTTAAGGATTCTAGAAATAATATTTAAATTAATTTAAAAACAAAATGACAAAATGACATACCTCTCGTTTTGCCTATAAGTGGTATTTATTTAAATTAGCCGTGCATATTTTGTCCATATTCCATAAATCTAAAGATTACTGCTCTGGAGGTTGTGGGATCGAATCTGGGACGAATTTTTCCTATCGAATTATAAGTAAAGCGCAAAGATATAAATAAAAAAACAAAACAGTCATGAAAAGTCTAAAAACCCCATTGGTTGAGGTTGATACTGCTCTTGTTCCGTACAGAAATTTTGTCCATAAATAACCAAAAAGCCCTGAAATTATAAGCACTCAACCCATCGTCAGTCCTGGCGGCAAGACGATAATGCAGGAAGAGAAATGTTCACTTATATGCTCTAACAATCTTTTTCAAGATATAGACCCGGAGAAGGTTGGTCAAATTGTTAGAATTGGGTTCACGCTTCTTGAACTTGCGTTCCTAGATGAACAGCGTGTTTTATTCACAAATTATACTAACAATTACACTATATTTTTCGGAGTTTCAGTTTGTCCTGTTTTACAAAACGGATTATTTCCAATTTCTGTTTAAATCTATTTAATTTCAAGCATGATTACTGTAAAATATGACTTTGTTGTGTATCACCACTATGTTAAGGATTTCACGATTGAAACAACTAAAAACAAAAGAGCTGAATCAAATTCTGATTTTTTTAAAGAAAACTCGTAAGAAGGACATTTGGTTCTGTGTGCGGAGGGGGAGAGAACGAGCACCGAGGTAGAGCTCATCGACTGGTGGAACATCAAAAGCTTTATTGAAATGACTGAGCCATATTATTCGTATGACTGATAATTCGAAGGTTTAAAGAGTCTTCAATGCCATGCCTAAAAGTGGCGTAAAAAAAATGAGGCCTAAAAGAAGATAGTTGGACGCGGTTGAAGAACACATCATTAAAATGGGCATTCACAACTACCGTATCGTAGCCTTATACATGCAAATGTGGCGGCAGATATGAGTAGTAGTGGGCGCGTTGATGTAAGCGGTGGATGGTGATGATTCCATTTTTCTCAGTATCCATACCCAAAAGCTAACATATTTCCGAGTTAAATCCTGTTTTTGGTGAAACGGAAATATATCCTTTATGAAAAGCGCATTCATATTTTAATCTTCTAATCTTCTAAATAATAAGTAAATAAATCGTCCAAAAAGGGTTTGTTTCTAATGAAAAAAAAAACTCCAAAACCTGTCGCTGCGCAACAAGGTTGGGTGCCGGGTCATTCAGGAATAGAGGTAATTGAAAAATCCGATGAACTAGCACGCCTTGTCATCAACCCAAATTCTAAGACCCGTTNACCCGAACCTTTCTGTGGAATTAGCTGGTCCACAGCCAAAAGTGAAATCAGTTCTTGGATTACTGTACTGGGCAAGCAGTACTGGGATAACTATGGGGGCCTCCGACAATCCAAAAACCTTAT
>JXOV01009287.1:3640-14403 GCA_001014945.1 Clogmia albipunctata | reverse complement strand
ATATTAGAAAAAACCTGAAATACGAATTTATACCGCTGCTTGAAGGATCGGAAAGAATTACATTGTATGTTGTTGTTGTAGACTAGGTGGACAGTGAATTTACTGAAACCGACTGCAGTAAGGAACTTGGGGTAGTCTCAACCTCAACAAACGGGTTTAGATTTTCCATGACTGATGATTTTCAGTGTATTAGTAGTTAATTATTAGCACCTAGTCAAATTGAAAAAGGAACCACTTAAACCCACCCAGGGATCGAACCCACGGCCTTGAGGAGTCAGACGAGAGTGTTACCACTTCGGCTGTGGGCGGGCAAATTATCTCGTATATGGGGAATTTATTCAATAATATATTGATAGAGTAAGTTAGATAATCCGAAATATTTCAAGAATTGCACAAATTGGGTCGCAATGTTACAATAGGCCTCCAATAGCTCTTGCCTTTGTGCATCTCTGAAAACTTATATTGACATAAAAGAGTAGCTAATAAACTCACAAATTCGGGTCATATTTTCTAGCATAACGTGTTTTTAGCCTAGTACGAGATTATTAAATTCCCTACAAATCGTCCATACGTCCTATTGACATTGGAACCTATTTCCTAAGGACTATGAACTTACTCAAAAACTTAATCATAATTATTATCTGGAATTAACATAACCAAAAATTGAATAAATTAATCGTTTCCTTCAAAGTCCTAAGGATTCTGAACCATCCGTTTTACAATTTTTACACATTTCCTAATAACAATATTGTGTAAATTTAAAGGTTCTGGCGACTTCTATTTCCAAAAATATCACAGAATCGTTTGTGCGTTTATAGGCTTAACTGGCGCTGTACATCTTGTGGTTAAAAAAAACAATCATCATAAAATTTTTATTTGAAATGGAAAAATTTCATTCATATTTTCGAATAGCCCCATTTTACATATTTTTTTTATTGATAATGACCCAATTTATGGCTTCAGGATGTTGAAAAAAAAATGTTTAATATAAAAAAATCCATAAACATAAAAATTTTTATAACTTTTCTTTGAAAGAAAAAATACAACCACTGAATAGTTTTAAATCTCAAAATAAATTAATTAGGGGCAAAAATCTGTCCGAGGCAATTAATTATCAAACGTAAAATTAATAATAGAAGTTCGTGCAAAATTGATTTATTAGTTAGCATTCAAAGTTTTTATGGCCAGACAATATGTAAGTTATTGCAAGTATTTGCCTCCTGTTTATTATAGCCGAATTCTTGATGAGTGAAGCATATAAATTTAGAATAAATACAAATAAATGAAGAAAAAAATCAATTTGTTTACGTTAGAAATACCACTTTGTATTAAAAATGTAGAATATTTAAATTAAATTGTGCCACACCCAGTAGAAGGGTTAAGCATGAATTTCATACAAATTAGTCGGGTGTCATATAAAATATAGAAAGAAAAAAGCGATCGGACAAACGCTCTTTTCGTTCTTTTTTAAATGTGTTTGTGACTGGTACTTTTATACAAATTTCATAGTCCAATTTAAAATCAATCTTATACGACAAAGGGAAGTTCAAAGAAATCCCAAAATAATGTGAACTGTCTTAAATAAAAACAAAAGAAAAATTGAATTAGGGAAAAGTCGCAAAACAGACACCTTTAGTTTTAAGCCTGAATTTTTGTTCATGAATTATTCTTGAAAAATTAAAAAAAAAAACTTTTGAACTTTGAAAATCGATCTTAGCAACCAACTTGCTTCATTTACAAAATTGACAATTTGTATACATTTCTTTACAACAAAATATCGCCTTAAAAAGTCATTAGATTTTCAAATTGAATTTTTTCCTTAAAATACGATTGAAATAGGATACTGAAGATGTGTCTTCAATAAAATAATGTCGGTTATCCGATTTTCTAGTGAGCCTCCTTTAAATTTGAGCTTCAACAAAATTTTAATTTAAAACTATTGTTTTGTGTAGTAGTATTTGTGCCGTGTAAAACTAATAGTTATTTAAACCACGTGTGGGAAAAATGAACCATAATTAAACTCGAGTAGAGTTCTAGAAAACGAACAAAATGAGTTTTTTAATAGATACAAATGTTTAATTTTTTTTTTCAACCAGAATTTTACAAGATTTTATACAATTCGCAATTTATTAGCTATTTTTCCGCGAAATATGAAGTAAAGAATAAGAAGACAACCCAGTACTAAATTAAGGTCTAAAAACATACAATTAAAGGAAGTACTTGCCAAGCGAATAGAACTTTTAGTCTCAATATTTCAATGTTATCACGACAACCATGCACTGTATCACTGATATTCTTGTGATAGCAATCATCATTTGAACCACATTTAGAAGCCAAAACCAACATTTAAGACCAAAATTTTTTTTTGTCATTTATTTTGAGAAAAAATTAATTGATTAATTAATCATAGTGTACTTTAATATAGAGATATTGAAAATGTCAACATATATTTTTCATTCTACGCTACTAAGATTAAAAATTATAATTTTTAGTAGTTGAATTTTGGTACAATGTACTAATTTCGTGTATTTACAAGATTTGTAATTGCCTGCGGGTATTGACTTATACTTTCTTCAATACTGTACGTTTATGAAACAATTTATAGAAGATGCATTGGCTACTGAAATGTAAACATTTTTCAATAGAATTGTATAAATATAAATCCATTGTTTTCGTCTTCCGGACCACGGCTTACTATTTGTTTTGCAAGTGTTCCTTATGAATAAATTTCATAAAAAAAACAAAACCTCTAAAACACAAATACAAAAATATGTTTACTATAATGAAAATAAAAGGAATACTAAAACAAGGAAGACTAAAATATTAGATAATACAAAATTAATTTATATAAATAACAAATCAAATAAATTAAGGGATTTTTTAAATGTCAAAACAAATGTGAGATATGGTGATCCAACCTAATTCTATTCAAAACTCGTATTTTGCATTCTATCTAAAAATAACAATTTAACCTAATAATAATTGTAAAATAAAGGAAAATAAAATTTATACATTATTGATACAAAAAAGATACTCTAGTATTTAAATATTAGTTTATGTAACAAGTTTTAAAACATAATGATGTTTACCAAATAACATGGTTGACTATGATTTAAATATAGAATCGCTAATAGTTTTATGAGAAAATATTTTGATTTCAGAATTGTTCTCTTCCATAATTTATTTAATAATGTATGTTTAATGGCACGTGTTTGTGACCACCGCTGTCAAATCGGCATTATTCTATTGATAGATTTCATTTCAATTATGCCAAAAATTCGTTTTTAAATCGGCAATTGAAAACAAACAAATTCCAGAGTTCGATTACAGTAGGCCCTTCCTCTGCCTACTTTCTGTCTCTCGCCACCGTGGGGATTCGTCCCTTTTTGGGCCAGAAATAGATTTGTGTTGTTATTGAAAAGGAGGCGCTGTTTGGATAGAAATTGAACCAAGTGCAATTTGGTCTTATTTCACGGAAGCCTTATCGATCTAATCAACTGCTGAAGTGGGGGGTAACAGAATAAAAAAACAAAATAGAGAAGGAGAAAAGTAGGCTTTTACTACCGCCACGCTTTGCCAATTGTTTTATTTTCACTTCAATCACAAAATTAATTCCATTCTATCGACGAAATAACGATCTAGTGACAAGATTTGAGTTTTGCCAATTGCCAACGCAGGATCTAATGAGCCCGGTGACGGATACAGCCATCAAAACGGACAGTTTTATCGGCTCTGAATTTGTTTATTTTAATAGAAAAATGAATGAGTCACTTTAAAGTGATAGATTATCACTTTGATGACTGACAAGTGGCTAATTTAGAATTTGATCAAAGTGGGCCATGTGGTGTTTATAAGATGGAAAACTGGGGTAATATTTTAAGGAATTCTTTTGTCTTGCTGATTGATTATCCACAATTTTTACGACACTTGCCGCCCACAATCGGCTCCTGGCCATATTCTGAGCACAAACATCACGCCGCCAGAGCCAGTTGGAAACAAAGAGCCAGCCAGAGGATGGCTCATAAAATTGGAAAATGGCATTTCAAACAAAACAAAAGCTTGCTCTGTGACGACGACTCAGCAACCGGCTTAATAAAAACACCGTGTAAGTATTTTCATTTTTATTAAACCCCAGCGCAGTAATCTCGGCTTATTTCCCACTCCATTCATTTGCCAAGAACGACCTTAAATGAATAGATTCCGATTATACTTATCAAATGCTTCGAATTTATGGCGAATTCATCACAAATTCTCTCCGCCACTGAAACGAGTGTGTGTGTTGTGCGAAATTATAATTACTTCCTCTTAAACTTGACATTGATTTTTACCAAAATCCCAATTTTCTCCTCTGCACAGAAACTAATCCAGGTTTTATGAAAGAGACTCCACTCTCTAATTTGCAATAAACGTTTTAAACTCACCTCAATGGCTTCCGAGTTGCACCAATTGTTTTGCCGCGTATTTTTCAGTCGTAAAATAAAGCGTGTTTTTTCTTTTCACAATTTAATATGTTCCTAATACGAATTCCACTACGAAATATCCATTTATCACAATCACTTGGTCACTCAATCACAACCTAGGGCCTAATTTCCAGCAATTCAGGTCCATTTAGTAAAAATTTCAATTTTTGGAAATCAAAAATTTTGACAAGTGAAAAACAAAGATTGACAGTTTTGACATTTGTTGAAAATTCGAAAAAAAAACACGGAAATTTTTTTGAAGAACAGAAATATGGCGGCAAATTCAAATTCGATAATTTTTTCAACGTCAAGATGCAAGATTTTTTTTTCTCTTGAAACCTAATTAGTTGATAATTTATTTAAGCAATAATTGAATTATCAAAGAAAAACCTTAACTGCTTTATGTTATGAAAGAATTGCAGTTTTACATATTTACGGGTTTAGATTAACTATGAAAAGAAATTTTTCCCAAATTATTCTCTCCGAAAATTAAGAGATATTATTGGTTATTTCTTTAAAATTGAACACTTTATTGTTAAATATTTGAAGAAATGCTCTACTTCTTCTCATAAAACTGATGGTTAGATGATTCAGCTCAAAATCTTCTGTTAAAACGAAAAATATTCAAAAAAAGAACATTTGGCCATATGGGCAAAAACCTAGACCAATGTTTTAGAACAAATAAATAAAGGGAAATTTTGATTCAAATATAATATTTTTGATGTAAAAATGCAACTTTTAAAGTTAACTTTAGAAAACTAATAAAGTGAAAAACTTTTGTCTCAAAAATACAAATTTTTAAAGAATTGCTAACATTCACCTCGCTGCGCTAGGGAAATTGAAATGTAAACAAAAATATTTGAAATTTTAAATGAGTTACGGCTACGCGAATTATTTTGTTTTTTTTATAATTTGTTTTATATTATATATAAGGCATAAAACATAATTTATTGACGCGTATTGTTGGTTATTAGTAGTATTTTTATTTCATTAAAGTTCAAAATTACTCTAGAATATGAAAAAAAAATTATAAATATTTTCCCATTGCAGTCTAGATTAATTTTACCATGATTTTTTTCATAAAAAACTACACTTTTTTTTGTTAAATTAAAGTCACATAAATTGTTATAAAAAACACATTAAATAATCAGTTAACTATGTTTATTGTTTACAAAATTATTGTAGGATTTCTTGCTATTTTTGGACGGAAGTGGATTTGGTCGATGACTCGGATTAAGTTTATAATGTTTTTTTAAAGCTTGCATTGTCTGGTAGCTGTTGTCGCAATTTGGACACTTTTTGCAGTTTCCCGGAGTTTGACTTAGGTGTTCTCGGTATCTTAATGCGCTCTTGAAGTTCAGTCCACAGCCACATTCATAGCTGTACTTGATTCCCACTTTACCGCAATGAATCTTATGACCGTTGAATTGGGAATAAAACTCAAAAACTCTTTTACATTTCGGGCAAACGTGTTCCTTGCGAGACACCCGTTTTATCTTTCTTCTTCTAGGACGTTGGTTGATTTGTTCTTCATCAACCAATGATTCCTCTTCATATGGTTCATATACTATTGTTTCTTCGTCGAAGGTTTCATCAGTTTTACATTGTTCAAATGTTCCTTCCACCAATATCTCCTCGTCAAATGCTCCATCAAGTACTACTTCCTCTTTGGATGAATTTGATATTGGTGTGGTCTAGAATAAAACGGAATTATATATGAAATATAAAACAATTGATATTTTTAAAACTAAAACAGTTATAAAAAATGAGCAAAAATGCAATTATGCTAAGCCATGAAGATGAAACAAGGTCAAATTTCCTACAAATCTGTCAAAAACACGTTTCATCTTCTCGTTCAATATTTTGAAATGTGTTTGTGACTGAAAATTCCATACAAATTTTATAGTTCAATTCAAAATCAATCTTAGTAACTAGCTTGCTTCATTCACAGAATTGACAATTTGTGCCTTTGAGATTTTAAATCTTATTTATTTTATATTCATTATTAGTTTTTATTGACTCCATTGCATCGGCGAGTAATTATAATTATCAGTTATGAATTCTTGTAAGTTTTTATTCAAGAAATATTCTTTATATTGCAAATAATATAAAAGAAGAAAAAACCTATCAATAAATAAGCAATATCAAAACAGTTCCTCAGCTGTTTTGTTAATCTTATTTACCTATTATCATGTTCAAAACAGAGATTTGTTTTTTATGCACTGTTTTCACAATTATAATCTGTATCGATATACAACAATTAACAAAAACTATACAATTTGAAAAAGTACAATCACTTACAGGTGAATTAATTGAACCACGAATTTCTTGGATGGAAATTGGAATTTTCCTTTTGTATTTTATCAAAATTGGCCTTCTTCTTTCCATTGTTGTGATTAAAAATGTAAACAAAAATATTTTAAATTTCAAACTAGATTCGGCTAACTGCCAATATTTAAAAATTAATTTTGATCACGACTTTGCAGCATAACTATTTTTTATGTTAATAAACAAAGTAAAGAAAAAAGAGTAAATCTATAAAACAATCCCAAAAAGAGATCGTTGATGATTTCTTAAAACTGAAATAATTGATAATGTATTGTTTAATATAAAAAGCGCGAAAAACTGGGTCGCGATGTCATAGTAGGCAGCCAATAACTATCTTTGGAAGTCTAGAAGCCCTGATTTCGAATTATGAGAAAATAAGATATAAAATTTCCGAATTCAAGTAAAGTAATGATGACTATCGAAATCTGTGCTCATTTTACAATGTGGATGATAATGGTAGCTATGGCGAGTCTTAGCATAAAACCCGCTATATCAGAAAATATTAATCGTAACTTTTAACAGACTCTACCACAATAGGTGTGGCCCCATATTTAGGGTTTTACTTAACGGTCACCCTATGAGAATAACACGGAAATCGCATATAAATTGATTATTTTTTAATTATTATTTTTACGACGCAAAAGTTTTTACTTATAATATAAATACGTGTATAAGTTCCTAAGTGAATAGTTCAGTACTGTGTTCCATCTGAGAAATGGATAGGCCCGAGGAATATGTGAAATTAAATAGATGTTCGTCAAGAAAAGACGCAAGGAAAGTGATTTTAAACTTTGGCCATTTGATTGATTGGCGATCTGATGGGGAGGATACTTTATTGGATGTAGGATGTGGACCAGGAGATGTTCTCTTTGATTTTATAATTCCTGAGATACCGTCCTTTTCGACATCTAAAGTATTTGCATTAGATATCTCGAAGAAAATGATTGAATACTGCAATGAAAAATACAAAAACGAAACAAATGTGAAGTTCATCGAGATGGATATTTCCAAAGATCAACCCCCTCTTGATTTAATCGATCCAGTTGATCATGTGACTTCGTTCTACACTTTCCATTGGATAAGTGATCACGAGAGTACTTTGAAGAATATCTTTGCAATGTTGAAACCGAATGGAGATTTTCTGTGTTCTCAATTTGCAAATTTCGATTTCTTCGATTTGACTGAAATAATGAGCAAGAGCGAAAAATGGTCAAAGTACCTGAGGAATGCTATGAACTACGTTTCTCCATACTATAAATCTCCTCATGCTGATAAAGACTTCAAAAAACTGATGGAAGACGTTGGTTTTTGCGAGATAAAAGTGGAATTGTGGCCTCAATATGTAATTGAAGATAATATCAGAGTTTTCAAGGATTTGATGAAAGTGGTTCATGCAGAATTCGATAAAATTCCAGAAGATCTTCAAGATGAATATTTGACGGATTTTGTGACTACGGGGATCAACCACAATCTTATAAGGATCAATGACCATACTGGAGAAGTGTTGATGAAGTACAAATTGTTAGTATCTTTTGGGCGTAAAAAAGATAATAAATAATATTTTTACTGATTTTTTTTTGTTCACGTATGTAACCGACATAACTTCGAGGTGTAGAATTATAATTAAACGCTGTTAGAAATTGTTACGATTTACTTTGAATGGGTTTTTTTTTATTAAGAAGCTATCAAAATAGTACTTTTAATTGAACGATAAAATAAAGTTTTTCTAAAATAAAATTCGAATTACGATATAAAACTTGGTTTTGTAATTTTCGTTTATTATAAACAGAGTGAAGAATGAGAGCGGTTTTGCTCCCACCTCTTTGAAATTCTCCTCCGAAAGCGTCTCTCTCAAAGAGGAATTCAAAGCGCAGCTGATATGAGTGGAAGAGTAAAGAATTCATACTAAAATCCTCTCCTTTTAGCGCCAATGAAAGAGAATTTGATCGCACTCCTCCGAAAATTGTGCACACAATTATTAAAGTAAAATATTAAGAAAATACTCGTTTTCTTTAAAAATTGAATTCCATAAAGCTGTTACTGTTTATATATTAATGGTTTATTATATAAAATGAAAAGAAAATAGTGTTTAGTAATATTATCACACGCATTCAAGTTTGGGCGCAAATCGTCCCGCTTTATCATCATCTCCGCTCAGTGGAGAGAGCGTAAGATTTACATAAACTCCTCCGGCGCAAGAGAGAGTGCAAAAAGACGAGAAAAATTTGCGGTTCGGCGAGTGGGATGAATTTGCTCCGAAAACTTACTCTGATTATAAAAGCATATCGCACATAAAATGGGCGTGTGAAAAAAATTAATACACCATATTGTCAATAAAAAATATACTGTTCTCTTCAGGATTTAAGTTTTTCTTTGCGTTACCTACAATACTTAATTAGTAAGCGGCGAAATAACACTTTCAGCAATTCCGCAAATTGGTTGTGTAAAGGTTAACGTTACAGCATGCGTGCAGTAATATTTCAAAATTTTCACGCATTTTAGTCAACAATTTAATGAAATTACATATTGTTTTCATAACCAAATCACTACACATTATTATTGAAATATTTTAAGTTGCGAATTCCGTTAAGAGATTCCTATCTCATCCTAATAAACGTGCTGTGTCTTACTTGTCACCAATTTAATGAAATTACAAATTGTTGTCATAAATAAATTTATTATTTAAATATTTTAATTTGAAAATTTCGTTGTGAATTGTTGTTGCACAATTTGATAAAACCGCTGTAAACGGGTTTATTATTAATTATCGATTAACTGGTATTTTTTTCCAGAATTACACAAAATAGCGTTCAATACACACATGTGAAATAGGTTATTACAGCACTAATATCGAAATATACTATTGTCGTCCCAGTGCTATAAAGCTAGAACCTGCCAGTTTCATTCACACAACATTTTTTGTTTTGATTTATGACTAACAATTTATTGAATAGCAACAGAACTCTATTTATAGATTTATTTATTTTTTATATTAATATAGTAATTATAACAAAAACAAATTATTGAACTGAATTAAAATTGGTTTTATTCGTTTTTTATGGAAACTACACAAAACGTAGTACGCAACTTGTATGGGATTTTGCCAGCCTCGGTCAATTATCGCCGTGGTTGAACTCAGACAATAAGCTGATCCGTTACCTACTATAATTGTAATTCTGTAGGCGGTATATTTTGTTTTAAACTATGTATATATAAATTACTAAATATAAAGAACTCTTTAAAAAAGTAATATCCGATTTAAAATTCTATAACACAATATATTTAAAACAACACAAAACATCTAGTTTTTACTAGTTATTTAGTAATTAAAAAAAACTAATTTTAAAAGAATAACTACGAAATAGTCTGCACTTTTCGTGAGATATTAATTATCACAATGGGCGCAAAACCCCCAATCTTGAATTGTTCGTCATAAGTCGGTAGCACTAGTAGAATAGTAGAATCAATTGATTGCAAAAAGGTTAAGAACAGAATTTTTACAAAATTTTAAATTTTATTACCTTCTTTATAGTCAATAAATTGGGATTAAATCAAGAATAGTCACTCCTGACCCGGTAGAATCAGACGGATAGATCCAGAGAATTGATGAAACAGTTAAACTGATATATTAAATAGTTATTTGTGCTACAAGCAAGGGTGTTAAGTCAACGGTTTTTAATGAGTGAAACGAGTGTGAAACATTCGAGCCCAAGGCGAGTGTTTCGTCGTTTCCGAGTTGAAAAATAGGATTTTACACCCGAGCAGGACAACATTTTCCACTTATTAGCACTGAAATTTTTACAATTTCACATAAAATTTCATTATTTAAAAATAAAATTTAAAAATTGACATGTTTCACGAATGTTTCAAGTGAAATCTTAAATTGTAAAGTGACCGTTAGCGGTTGGAATTCAAACTAATAGAGTTTGTTTCTTCTTAACTACTTGGTCATAAGGCAAATGCCTATTTTATTGT